>JAVDPK010000732.1:132742-143258 GCA_034780415.1 Cichlasoma orientale
ATATTGGTGCACATGTTCAATATGATTTATACATTTATTGTAATTTCATAGATTCACTTTAATAAAAAAAAAAAAAAAAAAAAGAAAATGAGACATTACATCTCGAGGGATTTATCCAACATAAATTTATAATACCTTTATAATAATTGATATTTCCATCAAATATTGACTGTGTATAGTGCTGCAACTTTTGCCTATATGTGAATTCAGGTAAACACTGGCTTGGGTGTTTGAACTGGTTATCTACCTTTCTAATGCACCCCTTGGAAAGTGTGCCTCACCTCATGACACTGTGTAAACAATCCATTACTGTACATTACGTCCTCTGTGTTTACGGAACCTAAGTGGCATTTATGGATATTAAAGGCTCAGCTGCAGCTTCTTCTCTTGTTTGCTGCAGTTTATTTCCAGGTCGATAACATGCTGTGTTTGTGTTTTACTGATTGGACAGACTGCTCCGTGTCTCAGATACCTGGTCTGTCAGCAGGATGCAGGCCCAGGATTTTTCTAGCACCAATTAGCTCACAGCGAGATGTCTCTCGCACTCTCAGCGCCGCTGTTCTCATGTGTCAGCTTGTCGGATGATGTTAAGCTTTATGCACTATTTCCTAATAAAAGAGAGCAAACGCCAACAGTGTCAAGTTGAAAAGATAATTCATCACATCATTTTTCTTTTAGTGAACCTTGAAAACAGTCCTCACACCTGGATGCTCCGCAGGGGTTAAGAACTAGCTCTGAGAAGAGATGAACCAGTCCTTAAGTTGGATTTATGCTCTGTCTGAATTGCATGTTGTATGGTTGGATATTACTGGAAACACCTTCACACCACAGCTTTCCTTTAAAAACAACATTAATTTGATATTCAAACAGAAACAAACACACAAATACAAACGAGCTGAGATCACAAGCAATAACATATAATGATGACCTAATTATCTATGCAACTGGATCCTCTACCCACTACATGACAGGATCACATGACGCTCATCATATCACATGATGCACTCAGGGGAAGTGACAGGCCCAGGTTAGCCAATTTACTTATAAATCTCAACAAATTAGCAGGTTTATCTTTGGGGGTGCACCTGAAATGTTTACAGGAAGACTGTAAGTATGAGGTCCATGTGGGCTGTACATGTAACACAACATTTATCTGTGTTTTAAACTTTAAAATCAGCTGTAAAAACATGTTTACAAACAGATTATATTCTGTATCTGGGCAGTATGGTGCTACAGTAGTTTCCCCGTAACAAGAAGGTCGACTCCACTGGCTGGCTGGAGCCTTTCTGTGCGGAGTTTGTATGTTTGCCCCACATCAGCCCTGTGATAGACTACCCCACCTCTCACCTTATGGCAGCTGTGATCTGGCCTCCTCTGCAACCCTGAATTGGGTATCAAAAATAGCTCATTTCATAATCTAAACAAAGCCTCAAATAAAGAACTCAATGTCCCCTTGTGACCCTGCAAACATTGCATAATATATTGCTCTGTTTTTGGTACCTTCTGTATAACAAGCTGAGGTCAGTGCTTTTGTAATTTGGCTTTATCACAAAGGTAGTGAGAACTTTTGTGAGAACATTGTTCTTCTCCTTTCAAACGTCTTATCTGCTCTGCAGCTGTAGTCTCTGAACAGAATCGTTACCGCACCTTCTGACAACCTCTGATGAAAACACATGTGTTAGGCGGGACCGTTCAGCCTTAAATAGAGCCGCGGCGCAGCCTTGTATCGCCTCCTCAGGACAGTTGGAGGCTATCAGGCCGCAGCAGTTGGCTCGGTTATAAATCACAGCCGGCAGCATCAAGCGGCCTGAGATGTGTGTGTGTGTGTGTGTGTGTGTGTGTGTGTGTGTGTGTGGAGGTGGTGTTGGGGTACTCAAGATCTGTGAGAATACAGTCAGAGGGAAGCATGTTAGCGTATTTAGCATCTAATAATGTAACTGCTGATAAGTGTCAAATATGATTAAAAGATATGGTAGAATGTTCCTTTAAATTGATGGAAGCAGTTCAGCCATGTATACAGTCAGTACAGTAGTATGATTGTATTAAGTCTGATAAGGCTATAAATTATGAGTGTGTGTGCAGTCTGAATTTTTTTCAGCTCAGCGATGTACAGAAGAGGTTTTACAGTCCACGTGTCTCTTGGATGCACCTGGATGTTACTGGGTGAATTCATGCTGCAAATGTATTATTTCCAGCTTGTGTGAAACTCTAAATTATATTCTTTATTCTCTATATCCTTCTTTTCAAGAGTCCGTGAATCCCCACAGGGGTCACATGGGACAAAATAAGATCCTTCCAGGCAATCTGAGGGATTAATTACAAAACATCCTTTAAAAACATGAAAAAAAAAAGACCAAAAATGCACAGTTACTTTTACAGAAGCCATAACACTGACCACCACAGACAGATTACCTCCACACTGAGCTCCTGCTGTTACTTCCCTCGTGTATGCCTCAGGGCGACAGCAGCTGTGATTGGGCGAGGGCAGTGACGTGTAGTGGTCCAGTGCATGTCAATAGAAAGCACTGTAGGTTTTATGCCACATTTATCTGACAGATACAGCTATGTTTTAAATTAAGATCTACAATCAAACAGAGATATTGAGGTTACAGGGTTTGCATAGTTTTGTTTGTGTTTTCTTATCCCTCTTTCTCTCATTTGCAAATGCTCACGTGGTTACATCCACTGCTGTGCACCCACCAGCTCTCTCTCTCACACACACATACACAGTGAAATGTATATTTGATGTTAACACCAGTATTGTTTTCTGTTTTTGCCGCATTCTTTTTGCAAATGAAGCTTGTGTGTAAGTTCAATAAGGAAGCTCTGTATTCACTCATTTGCCTGCTTTCCTGTGTGTTCAGGCTGCTAGTCCATCATTACTCTAACCAGTCGGTCACTGTTCTGTATGCTTTAAATCCCCGAATGCCCTTTGGTCTTTCAGCCTTTGCGCAACTCACCTTCCCCCCCACCTCTGCTTCACCCTGGTCTCTCAGCGCCCCATCCAAGCCTCCATCTTCATCTTCACCAGCATTTAGACTCTGGAAGATCTGCCTCTAATTCCTCCATTTTTAGTGATTTGTGCTTCACCTTGACAATATTAAAATTCATATCGGTTAATTCATCAGTGAAACAGTCCTACAGACATATTGTTTTGGAAGCCAGTTTTTCCCAAAAATCAGGAAGTACACCACTGGTGAGGACATTATTCAAATTTCTGCCACTTTTTCAGACAAAGTGACTGCTGAAGGACGGCTCTGGTCTCTCGATGAAATTGACTATTTGCTGCCAACTTGGTGTGATGAAAGCATCACAAATCAATTAGAAAGAAGTAACAACAATTCCCCAGAGTGTCCTGACTTGTCTGTGCAACCAGTATAAAATGAGCAAGCAGCAATGTGAAGCAGTTAAACTTTAGTGGACATCTTTGTGTGTTTTAAGTTAAGTGTTATACAGATAAGGATGTCAGAGTACTTGGTGAAAATCCATGTGAAGAGGGGTAAACATGAATTTGGGAGGGGTGACCATCCCTGGGTAGGGTATCAATCTTATCTAATCAGAAGGTGCCTGAGAGTTATGGACCCATAGCAGTGAGAATAATATGACCTGGGTGTAACACCCTGTATGTTTAGAATGTGCATTAGATAGGCATTCTTTTTATGCAATAGTTGTCCATAAAAAATAAGTTAAATATACAAATATTTGACTATGAAAGAAAAATCTTCTAAGAAAACATAAAAAAAATGTAGGTTAGCTACAAAAAGAGGGCGGTGGCTCATGGCAAAGCCAGATTTACACAGTAAGCATTAACAATTCAACCACAGGCTGAAGGCACTGGTTTTGTCAGGTTAAAATAAGGACGTGTAGTTTTAGACTCCTATGGGTAACACAATCAGCAGGATCGGACCTTGAAAGGCTCCGAGTTACGGAGCCGGATCGGGAGAGCTGGCATTTGGCACTTAAATAGCTGAGATGACTCACATATGCCGGACTGTAAACAGACACCGTGCGAGACTGTTTGACAGTGTGAAGTCAAACACACTTGATCATCATGCTGTTTTAGATTCCAGTGGAGTTTCTCTGCACCGCCTTGACTCCCTTCAGGTCTAATATTTACTGATTTAAATGTCACTCTGCTTTGTTTTGTTCTAATCAGAGAGTCATCTGATGTTGTCAGATATAACTGAGACCAGAACCAATTATTTCTGCCTCCTTTGATGACCTTGATGAGTTCAGACTCCTCTGATGAAGCCGGCCGTCTGATGCGAGACTGGATCAATCGGTCTGTTTGCACCCATTGATGAACATGATTGAATTTGAGCTCCTGCTGTTATTTCTCTCATGTAACATCCACACAACATAGTAAAAACTACAGTCATATAACTGGATAACCGGTGGCTGCACTTTTATTCAAATAGATGTGTTTTGTATTATTGTGGCAAAATGTAGTTCAATTTCAAGCAAAGTATATGCCAAACTAACTGTTTCACGTATCTGAGTCATCTTCTTTCTTAGAAAGTAGTGCACACATTAGCAATTCTCTCTCCTGCATCAGACTATTGTGCAGGCAGTACGATTTTCATTCATTCTAGTGTTATACTGCACTCTCTTACAAATTAGAAAACACGATTTATAGCATCACCAGTGGATTATTATTTTCTGTACATTAGAAACAATCTGTGACTGCAGTCTGTGTAATTCCAAACAATAGAGGCACTGAAGTCCACTTTCTCTTGCTTAGCCTCAGCTATAGACATCTTCCATGTTTACCTGTGTTTTTGTGTCAACATATAGTAGATACTGTAGCTCTACTGCAGATAAAGGGCAATTACATGCTGGTACATTGTTCACATCATTAAATCTTAGTGTTAGTGATACTGAACTATGACAGCTACTTCAATGCAGCTGTGCTTCACACCAGTGGCGTGTGGTGACTTTCACAGAAAGGCAAGGAGAGATGATGATAATATAACAGAATGACAATAAAATAATCAGAGCTGAATTAAAGCGCTTGAGCACTATGTGACAGCTTTCAATATCTACAGGGAACTTACAAATCCAGCCATTTTTTTGCCGTTTATCTGGAGTTCATCTAGGGGGACATCGAGGTTCCCAGGCCGTCTGAGAGATATAATCTCCAGGGTGTCCCGGGTCTGCCTGAGGTCTCCTTCCATGAGGACATGCCGGGAACGCCTCACCTAGGAGATGCCCAGAAGGCATCCTAGTGAGATGCCTGAAACATCTCACTTGGCTTCTTTTGATGTGGAGTAGCGGCTCTACTCTGACTCCCTCCCAAATGACCAAACTCTTCATCCTATTGCTAAGGGAGAGCCTGGCCAATCTTTGGAGGAAGCTAATTTCTACTGCTTGCATCTGTGAGTTCTGGTCACTATCCAAAGCTCTTGACCATCGATTAGGATAGGAATGTAGACTGACTGGTAAATTGACAGCATTGGTTTTACACTCAGCTCTCTCTTCCCCACAACAGACTGGTACAGTATCCACATGCAGGGATGAAAAATGAAGGTGGTACTGTATATTAGCAAAACAACTGGTTAAACTTAGTACATTTGATCAACTGACTTGTATCTCATATAATCTTAAAATGCTGGTGCAGTCTGTACCTGTTCAATTTGTCTCTTCTATTCAACCATTTATGGTAGGAGACAGGCTTTCCTTGCTAATGTTCTAAAGGGCGTATTAAGAACTTCACATGACACTCTAACTCCTCTATGTTAATCAAGGTGATCACTAATGCTCTGTTCCCAAACATACAAATGTCTGAGCTGATCTCAGCGCAGTGAAAGCATAGCCAGCAGGAGGTTGTATAGCATGCTAATCTTCATCAGTCTCACATCAAAAACCAGAGGTTTTGCACATGCAAAAACAACCAGAAAAAGCTGCTGGCCTCTCAGTTTGCCCAGTTCAAGCTTTTGTTAACAGGATGTGGACAGAACAAAAGGCAATACAGATTTCAGTGGAAGACGACAGCCAACTGTGGCCACACTGTGGCTGTAATTTAAAGGATGAATGCAAAGAGAAATAATTTTCACTTAAATGCATTTTATTTTTTTTTTAGATTTCACTGGACAAGCACTGCTTACCTTGCTTGCCCTGACAGAATCCCATTGCTGATACTATCATATTTATGCTAATGTCGCTATTGCCTATGGCTTTAGTTATAGATTTCATTACAGTTAATCTGTAAAAAAGATCAATTACATTTTTGATGATATAACAACAAATTTTGTATATAAATTGTGGAATTTTAAGGCTAATGGTATAGACATTTTTATTGGTAAAAGTAATTAATAGCTAAAATTTAACAGATATAGCGCCAGATTCTGGTAGTTAATGTCGACATAGTAAAAAATAGCAATAAGTTTTTAAATATAAAGTTGCCATTTGCAACTTTAGATTCAAAGATAAGCTCTTCCTTCAAGAATAACAAAATAAAAAAAAATCTGTTTTCTATATTTCTTAAAATTCCATACCCTCAAATTTAATCTGAATTGAAGTTAAAGGTCTCTTTTTTTTTAAAGAAATGTATCAAAAATATTGCCACAAAACATGGGTGTCAAACCAGATTTTTCAGAAATGAAAGAAATCTTCTGTGAGGATTTATACTGAGTAATAAGTTAGTGAAACAGGCTAACCTGTGATTGTTAAAATGTTAAAACCTACTGAACATAACTGGAACACAGTAGTGCTTTAAACAGTATTAAATATATATATATTTACCCAACACTTCCATGCAACATAAAACCAATGGCACATTAACAACATTATACATTTACATTCATTCTAAACCAGTAGCTTAATTTCATGTGTGAACTTTGTGATTATTGACAGTATTTGAAACCAAGCACAAAAATAAACAGTGACTTCAATAATTAAACTTAACTGTACAAAATATCCTTCTAGTCTAAATGAATGCATTCCTCCTGTTGTTTGAATGTTAAACCAAGTAGGAAATTTACCTTTAATGTGTAAAGTGAAAATCACGTTAAACATTTACTCTTGTCTATTGTCCTCCACAATTTTTGTGCCATCAGCAATGCCACTTTCATCTGTGTGATTGGGCCCAACAGAGAGCTCACACTTCCCTGTCAGAAAAAGCCAACTATTGCACAAAGTCTTTGTTCTGCAGCAAAGCCGCAGTTTCATCCCTGCGCTCTGACTTTCAAATAAAGCTCTTGACCGTCTGATACCCAGTGGAACATAATAAATCAGTCAATAGGAGGTTTATCTGTTTTCCATCAGTGGGATGACCTCTCATTCATCGCCACATATTGGGGATGAAGGTTCCTCTTAGAGCCAGCTCAGGGAACCATGAATAAAAGCAAACACAAACTCAGCAAGTACAAATAAGAAGATGTGAGCCGAAGTTACTCTGACGGGGTGTGGAGAGCTGTGGCGTGTTCACCACTGGGATGTCCTTTGCAGACCATGCCCCTGCAAAAAAAAAAGGAAAGGAAGAAGGTTTTTTCAGTGTTAAATACCCTCAGAAGGATTAAAAAGCTACCCTGAAAGTGTGCAGCTTGCACAGCGATGAAGGATATAGTCAGCTTGAGATATACTATTACTGGCAACCACTCTGTAACACACCTCCTTTGTTCCATTTCACTACTTCCTACAAACTATTTTGTGCGTGTGTTGTCTAATTACGTAGGGTGTATGAGTCAGTGGAGGCAACAACAATAATGCCCTTTTGTTGCATATCGTGTGTCTCCACTGTTCTGCCATCATTGCTGAAACTATTCTCATCTTAAAGCTAATAAATTTTGAACAACAGCTTCTTTTAGCTTGTTTGGATTATCTGATATTATTTATTACCGCCATCAAAGGTTGTATTTTTAGCAGCATTTGCATGTGTGCGTGCCATTCTGTGTGTAAACACGGAAGCTTGAAAAGTTTTGAATAAATTCTGATAAATCTTTGCAGGGTGCAGAGTGGGGTCATTTTAACAATCTATTCAAATTTGCCTTACAGCCACCAAACTCTTCAAGGTCAACTTAATGATTTATTGGTCGCAAATTGACAAAAAAACCAAAACAAAACTAGTGTGTATTGCCAACATATAGAAAGTACTGTGTGCAAATTTAAAATATCATCTCACATTTGACGTCTGACCTCTTCTTCAAGGTCAATAGATTCATCTGAAAGTCAAAGTGATAATAATGCTTTATAGAGCTATTTCTTTCTGCCATTGTTTGTACTGACAGCACACAGGCATATAACACACACGGAATGAAACATGGGGATTCTAAATATCCTGTTACTTTGGACCTTTGACCTCTTCTTCAAGGTCAAACTTTCATAAAATGTATTTTGCCTTCAAACTCTGCTTAAAATGCTGCTGCCTTTGTTTGTATGGCAACATTTAGGAAATGATACTGCTATACGGGGATTCTAAATATCACACTACAGTTTGCATACAAATATGTCACATTTGACCTCTGACCTCACTTGTACATTTCACATCTGCCTTTCTTTCAAGCTGACCCCAAAATGTGTTTCATCTTTAAATAAAGTGTTAGGAGAAAGAATGCTGAGTTAGTTGGAAACATACTGTAATATAATATTATATAATAAGCTCAAATTATTCATTCAAATGCTGCTCAGAGAGTGAGCTGCCCGGGTGGAGGTTTGCAATCTTGGAGTGTTTCTTGTTTACTTTAGTTTTGGTCATGTGACTCATCGAATGCAGACCAAATCTACCTACAGATACAAATGCAGTAACCTGACGCTGAACAACTATTAAACCATTCGTAGAAACTTAAAAAAAAAACTCTTTCAGCATACTGACTGAACAACCATTCATGTGCATATGTGTGATTTCAAATGGCTATGATTTATTTAAAATATGGCTGCACATATTTTGGTTTACTCAACTATTTTCCTTTTCTAATGTATTCATATTTAACAAAAATATTCTTCTCAGAAAAATACTAAGTACTCCTGAAAAATGGCTAAATACATACTTTAGCATCTTTGAGTTGCTACCTATGTAAACTGTTACAAGGTCACAAACAAAAACAAAACAAAAGCATTATATTCTTTTACATGTTTTTGGCTCCACATTCTTATGATTAATGTAAACTTTCACTCTAAAACTTTTTTTTAAATTGATTACGACCTTTTCTCCCAAAAAATAGAGGATCAGGCTCTTTTGAGACCATCATCATAGCTGCAAATGTATTAGCTGCCTTCCTCCATGAATGAGACTTACACATATTTCAGTCTTTAAATCCTTGAGGCAAAAATTTCACTGAAGACAGCTCTCACAAATCAAACACTACCTTTTTCACCAGCGTCGTTGCTTGCATATTTGCAAGATGAATGATAGAAGAGGTGCACTCAGTCCAAGAGCATATGCACAGAAGAGGGAGACACAAGGCCTATAGTGAGTGAACGCCACAAGGTAAGAAAAAAAAAATCCAGACAAAGAAGTGATTCATAGTCAACCTGTAGAAGAAGTTGCTATGGATACAGCAGGACCTGAGAGGTCGAAAATGAGTAGAGGCCGTGAAAAGAAAAGCATCTGGAGTCAAGCAAGTGATAAAGAGGAGAACTGTGGAGCGAAGAAGGGGGCGAGTGAGCTGGTTTTCACCTACACTTGTCTGTGTTTGCGCTGTGCTCCCGGCCTCATTTTATGTCGAGGGGGTGCTGTTCCCGCTGTTGGCGGCAGAGCCGATGGTAGCTCTGGGAATGACCATGTCAAAGGACGAGCCCGATGGCGGCTGCTGCTGCTGCTGCTGCGTGAAGTCATAACAAGGGCCATGATAAAAACATCCAAAAATAGGGAGGGGGTGCGTCTGCAACTGCCTGCTTGAATTCAAATTAATTCTTAAAGCATTTAAATGAAACACAATCTTCATGCCTTTCAACATAAATGGGTCATTTTTTTTATTTTGGACAAGAGTCACATATTAGGTTATGATATGATTTATCTCACAGATTCTTTGAGTGCCATGTTTCTCTCTTATAATATAAAAAGTGGACATAGGTTCTGGCTCTGGAAAGTGACTTAAACTCCGTTCTGTTTCTCCATTCTTACATGGCTGGAGGTTTTTCAGACACGTGACCACTAATCACATGACATTAACCTGTCTGTCATTTTGGATGTGTGACAATCATGGTGACGATATAGGCCCCTATAAGGCAGATCCACAAACCACCTGTTACTAGGGAAAAATGTGCATTCCCTGAACGGTTGTGAGTGGGTGCTGGAGGTTGATGGCAGTGACTGGGAAAAATGACTGCTAAAATTGCAGTCGCACAGGCCTAAAACCACTAATCTGTTAGCAACCAAGCAATCATTAGGAGGTTTTTGGTGCAATCGGTCCTCATTAGTGTCCAGGAAGACAACAGAGGGAAAATATAGTTTATGGTGGGCCTAAATTGTTATTGACAAGATGGGCGCATCCGTCATTTAAATCAGGGGTGTCAAACATAAGGCCCGGGGGCCAGACTCGGCCCAGCAAAGACTCTAATCCGGCCCAATGGACAGCTT
>JAVDPK010000732.1:148439-166525 GCA_034780415.1 Cichlasoma orientale
TCCAGCAGCCAAACAAATTATTTTAATAAAGTGGAAACAACGTCAATCGAATTATTTCCGCGTGGATAAATAGATTGAGATCAGAGCTGTTATGAACTGGACAGGATGCTGCAATTCTACAAGACTACACGGGTCTCTGAATGAACTTTATTAAATGTATTTTTTTCTAAATTATACAATGGAAGCTTTGCTATATTCTGCACCCCATCCTTAATTATAGAATAAATTACGATTTTGACTAAATAACCACAAAACTGTGAGATTAAAAATTCAAAATTATTTGATAACAATGGATTTATTAGGTGAAGAGATATGAGATAAGCCAAAGATGTTAGCAAATAACCAGACTACATAGGATACATAAGTCAAAAATAATGAAACAATAAGGCAATCTTTCAGCATTACAATAATCAAACATGGGAGTCAATATATATTTGAGAGCACGAGTTAACATTTCTAAATGGTTACTTTTTCATCTAAATACTTTTTTTTAAACTTTTTAAAATTAACAGAATTGTTTTCATTAAATAACTTTTTAGTTTTTAATTTAGTGGCACACACGGACTTCCATACATAAAGCAGGGTCTCTTTCTAAATGCACAGAAAAAAATATATATATAAAAAAAAACCGAAGTAAAGCTCTGAAGGACACAGTGAAGCTCCAGTAACCGTGAATAAAGGCTATGATGGGTGTGAGGAGTTAAACTACCTGGCTGTTTTCGGCAGATTTCAGGGCGCGGCTCGTTGATCTTCACCTGCCGCGAGTTGGACGCAAAACATCCGGAGAAGAAACAAGTTCCGCAGAAAGTGCAGCAGAGCTGGTCCGAGCGCTTCCACAGAGGTGGACAGGAAAAGTTTTTGAAGCCTTTCACGAGCCTCTCCTCACGATGTGCCTACCGTGATACCCCCCCTGTACCTCTCCTCCCCTTCTCTCTCACGGAGCGCACGGGTGCGCACACGCACGCACCGCTGTTTTCATCACTTCAGGGGACACCACAGTGACCTGCTCTCACTTCCGGGAGACTTAAATCGACCTCAAACCACTAATGATTTTCTTAAAGCTTTTATGACAACGCGATATTTCATTTATAGCAAATATTTCATATATTATCTAGTATGTTACACAACTTTGGCTACACGCACTTATTAAATCAAATTATAAACAGTTGCCGGGCTACAGCTGCACGGCTGACCAAACAAAGCCAGCGGGAAAAGATCTGAAGCAGGGGGACTTTGCTAAACTTAAATAACAAAAACATAGAACAAATGCGTCGGCACATGGCCGGAGTCAGGCCTGTTTTTTCGCATCAGAAATAGATGCAGATTGGTGTGGAAAACACCGGGCATGTACAGTACAGCGGTGTGCCTTCATACAGATGGAAAAGTGGCTGCTGAGAGTTTAAATAACAGTTTTTGTATAAATACCTGTTTTGCGAAGTGATGAAAGCCGTATTTCGTCTTTTACTTAAATAAAAGCCACAATTCTGCTGAAGTAGTAAAATTTTAGCATCAAAATAAACCTAAAATACAAACGTTTCCTCACTTGTGGTGGCACCCTACAGCCCAATAAGCATGTTTTTTTTTCTCCAGTGAAAGGCCGCTCAGTTCTGTATGAGTACATTACACCTTTTCTGATTGTTTTTACCTAAAAGGCTCCCACACAGAAGCTCTGAGCTCACCCCATTACAGCCCCAGCCTTCACTCACAGGGTTCTGTTTTATTGCTTTGTGGTGGTAGCTTCCAGGGCACTGTCACATTTCTTCCCACTAAAAGGGCCTCTGTAAGGGTCACATACAGACCTGCGTAGTTTTTCACATGTTAAATTGATTTTTAAAAAGGCGTTTTTATGGAACAGCTGGACCATCTGAACATGTGAGTGGTGTGTAGAGACATCTAGTGGAGGATTTGAAGACTTCAGCAGCAGGTCAGGGACCCTAACACCAACAGTTCTCTGCCAGCAAGTGTTCAGTCCTACAAATCCACTTTAAGAATCTGTCCTCCAATTCTCTTTGCAGAAGATCTGAATACAGGCATGTGAAAAACTAAGCACATCCTTACTGCTTCTATAGGAATTAAGAGGTTAGGCAGCAGTCAGGTGCTGCTAATCAAATGCACTCGATTAATTGATCATCAGCAAGTGTGAGCACCTCTATAAAAGGAGAAGTGTTACCATATTGCTGGTCTGGAGCATTCAGGTGTGTTAACACAAAGCCACAGTCGTCCCTGGAGTAGACGTCCCAGCAGTCAGACCGTGCAACGCTCAGAGAAACTGCAAAAAATCCCTATGAGCTGCATCTCAGACCCCACAGGTCTCAGTTAGCACATTAAAGGTTAAAGTTCATGGCAGTACAATTAGTACAGTTGTTTGGAAATGTCTCATGGGACAAGTCAGCAGTAAGCCAGCGAAAAACAGCAAATCCAGGTAAAGTCAGTAAAAAAATCAGGAAAAAGACACATTTCAATAAAGAGGAAACACAGTCTCATATTGAACGGGGGATATAATAAATTACCAGCTTTTCTAACTTCTGACAAACTGACAAGCCTCTCTGTCTGGCAATACCTCTGTTAGCCCAAAGAGGGCAGCAAGCTCATTTCCCACTCATTCTCAATCATTTTAATACAAAGTCACATAAAGAGCGCTGCACTGTCACCTCACATCAAAAGTGCTGCCTGTCAGTGAGGACGGTGCGTTGCAATCAAACCTCTGTGATTTTCATGTAGTGAACCACTCTTTTGAAATTCAGCTGTAAATGCCGACCATACAGGTGAAGATGCATGTGAGGTTTTGGTGAATGATTAAAGGACCAGTCCACATAGAGCCTCACAGTTGTTACTCAAGACCTGATTTTTCCTGCTTCATTTGCCTCAGTGAGGCTGCTGGCTGCTTTATTTGGACCCTCCATCTGGCTATCACTGACAGGAATTATGCTTTTAGTTTTCCATTCTCTAAAATTAGGTCCTTCACCTGAACTTGGAAACAAACAGTTTTTTTCTGGGACCTAAACTTTTCTTTGCTTCCGTCCAGCTAGATCCTGGTGTCCATCAATTGTCTGTTTCCAGATAAAGATCAGGAATATTTTGTTGAAACAAAGCCCCACAGAGGCAGTGATGTATTATTCTTTGTTCTCTGATTTATTTAGTTTATTTCAACATGACATTAAACATGAAACTAAAGAAAAAGCCAGAGTTCCGACAGATTTTGGTTCAGTGTTTTAGACTAAAACCCGTCCATAAAACTGATTCACAGTTTCAATCCTACACATTAGAACAAAATTAAAGGTGCAGATTTCTGTTGTTTTCCTGCTACAGTATAATCACCTGGCACCCTCCCAGTATTTATAGCTAAATAAGGGTCTAATTTAAGGTGTTTTACCAATAAACTTGGCCAGAAGATCTCATAGAATTGGCTTCATGTTGGTAATATGGGCACTCAGAAGCCAGATTTCAAACAAGTGCTTTTCAGCTGATTCACATTCACACGACCTTCCTCGTCTGAGACTGCACAGTTGAAAAGAACTGTCCTTTGTTAAACCTTTATTTTCCCTCCACACAAAATTCTCAGTCCCAGTGTTTACAGACAGGATCAATTTGCATGACAGATGGAGTTCAAATCACACTGGATTCAGAAATGGTGTAAACAATGCACAGAAAGAAACAATAGCAGCCAACATGCGGAACTCTCATTGTACTTAGATTCACGTAAAATGCTTTGTGACTCCTCATCCAAAGTTTTTTTGATTGCATCTTCTAGCCACCTGCAGCTTTTCAAGAGTCTGTTTCCCTCGAGTGGATGTTGTGCGGCTGGCCGATCACAATCATTTCAAAACCAAATCAAATGCGCATCAAATATTGCTTTAAAAAAGGCATTTTTCTATCAGTCTAAACCTATTTTTCTTTTTAGTCTAAAAGTGACTAAAATGTGTTTTGGCCAGCTATACCTGCTGCATTGCTACTGAAACTCAATGAAATACAAACTTTTCCTTAAGTAAGTAAATTAGGTGAACTTCCTCTCATTGTCCTTTAGTGTAAACTTCCTGGATTGCATCTGATAGGACACTGTCACTCTGTGCTGTGCTTTGTCTTTTCATTTGATTCCTTGTGACACCTGCTAAGCAACAGGAAGAGCTCAATAGGAGCGGAGAGGGGGGGCATCAGCAGGTGTTTGAACAGGCACAAAGGGCAGGTGTCAGGCAGACAGTGGACGTGTGGCTGCTGGAGTTTACCTCCTCTTTAATGCCCTTCCTCCAACCTCACCACTCAGCTGCCTAATACAATCAATGCAGCTCTGTTCTAGTAAATTAAAGCCTGCTTGGATGTCTTAAATGTCTGCTCATTCATCTCTCTGACTCCCACAGTTATCACCACTGAAAGGTTGCTCCTACTACACGCTCTCTTACACCCCCCTCTGCTGTTGTGAGGCAGCAGGAGTCATCTTCAAAGAAGCCATTTGTATCTGCATCTGCGTACAAACTCTCAGAACTCAGCGTGAGCCGAGTGCAGGTCCACATGAGGAGGCTGGTGTGGAGCTAACACTGTGTGATGTACTGTTACAGTAATCACAGTGAAGACTGAGGATGGACGAGAGCTGGGAGGGGGCTTGGATTAGAACCTTTAAAGATGTACAAACCCAGTAGAACATGGAAATCATATACGGAACATATATGGAATGAGAAAATGTAAGAAAAATATTTGCTCATTTTAAATTTGATGGCAACTACATGTCTCAAGAAATTTGGGATGGGAGCAAGAAAAGAATATTGTTAAATGCAATGTAAAACTGCTTTGAATACCTCATCATCTACAGTACATAATATCATAGAAAAATTCATCTGGAGAAATCTCTGTGTGTAAGGAACACGCCAACACTGCATTAAGAACAGACATGATTCTGTCATGGAAATCACTGCATGGGCTCAGCAACACTTCCAGAAATCACTGTCTGTGAACACAGTTCACTGAACCATCCATAAATGCAGCGTAAAGCTCCATCATGCAAAGAAAAAGCCATATGTGAGCATGATCCAGAAACACTGCTATCTCCTCCGGGCCAAAGCTCATTTAAAATGGGCCGAGGAGACATGGAAAACTGTTCTCAGCCGAATTGAAATGTGAAATTCTTTAGGAAAACATGGACACAGTGTCCTCTGGACTGAAGAGCAGGGGAACCATCCAGTGTGTTATTATTGCTCAGTTCAAAAGCCTGCCTCTCTGATGGTGTGGGGGTACATTAGTGCCTATAGAAGGGTTAGGCACATCTGCAAAGGCCCCATCAGTGTTGAAAGGCTTATACAGATTTTAGCATATTTTAGGAAGTCAGTACTAAACTGTAGACTGCAGCATGTAGCAGAAGAGCCTGGGTGCTGAACTGAACTGAAAACATTTGGACCATCATGAAACAAAAAACACAATAAAGAAGACCCAGCTGGAATCCCGCATCAGACCAGAACGGGAAAACATTCCTCTCCCCAAAGTCTCTCCTCAGTTCCCACCATACGCAGACACTTGCTAAAAGAACAGGGTGGTAAACACGGCTCTGTCCCAACTTTTTTTTAGATGTGTTGCTGCCATCGAATTCAAAATGAGCTATTATTTTTCTTAAAATGGTTCATTTTCTCACTTTAAACATGTTTTCTAGTTTTATTGTATTGGAAATATATGTACACACACTCCACTTTTGATTTGGTCATTACTAATGTTTAGAGAGGTCACACTCTTCACGGGGAACATACGATGTCATAATCACAGATACTGACTTGCTTTTCACCCCGTGGGATTCCAGTGTGTTTGACTAGTGGGCCTGGATATGGTGCTGTTGATATTAATCACACTATGGGTGATTAATATCTGCGCATCATTCGTTGCTTTCACAATGACAGCTGCCTCCATAAATAAAGTAAAAACGAATTTACAAAAATTTGTGAGAGGACACAAAGTGCATAAAATCACCAGTCTTGTGCTCTGCAGCAGTGAGTGGGTGGGTGTGTGAAAAAGAGAGGAGTTAAGATGCTGAGACAAACTGAAGCGCACCCAGGCCTGGACCATTAGGGGTCAGTCAGGTTCAGGCATGGTCCAAAGCAGCCATGTCTACTGTCAGTACACCCAAAAACTCTTCACAGCCAGCCCGTCGCCAGTGACCTGTTTAGGGAATTTTCACCTATTTGACATACAAAAGAATTGTGATTTTTAAAAAAAGTATGTTTTGCATGTTTTGCATGAAAGGGACTTGATTTGAAAAGTAAAATTTTGTAGTTCTTGAAACAATGTTTGTTTAGCATGTGGCTAAGATGCAACCTAACTCTAAGTGGTTCTCCAGCAACATTAATTAAAATTATTAGAATTTGTAACCAATTTTCAAGTGAGTGCATTTGCAGTCACCCCCCCCCCCCCCAGTGCAGTGCAGGCCTGCAGAAGGCCTATTTCGACCCAGAAAACGGACCGTTGTATGAAGACTGTGTCAGAGCAAACTGGCCTCTAACAGCTCGACCGGAGCAATGTGTAACCACATTCTGCGCAACGCGTGGGCGAGCCGCAAGGAAAGAAGGCTGCTAGTGCTAGCAATGCTGGCATAAGCCACACTTAATCTGACTCCGCAATGTTATTCACAGCGCGACACACTTCAGCCACCTTTAAAATACAACTTGATTTTCGAGGAATCGGATTAACAGTTTCAACACCTCCTGAATACACAACATTTGTACATACAGTGTTTAACCGTGTCCATCAAACTGTGCACAATTTTGACTGCTGACTCTTTTGTTAATTTTAGAATAGAAACTAGTCTGATTTATTCGTTTTTTTCTCCTGTTTAAATGACTAGCAAATGATTTGTGAGGAACATCCCCACTGAAAAGTGAGACCTCTGGCTGCAAAATCACACCTGTTTGTTTAAACAAGAAAAATCATACATCTAAATGATGGTAAATTACAAACCAGGGTGTGCAGTGCCCCATGGTTTCTCAGATCTGCCCGTCACTCGTGATGCCTACTTCCACAAAGCTAAGATAGCAAACACCTTATCTTATTTTGAGGCTTAATAATTGATCTTCAGTAATCAGTAGGTGATGTCACAGTGGCTGTGGCCATCTTTTAAATGCAACCTATGTTTAATATATACTCAAGCATCATTGGATACCTGCTGAGAGGTTGTTTAATGGCCCACATATACATATAAAGTCTGACAATATATAACTTGTTCTCAGGTCTTTAATTCATGTAAACTTTATGTCAACAAAGGCTGGCTCAGTAAAGTCTTAATTCATACATAACCGGCAGGTTGATCAGTTGCAACTGAACTTAACTTTTTCAGAGCTGATGGCTCTGTGCACGCCTGTGTGTGTGCATGCACGAGCGTCTGTAGCCTGTGAGCCTAGCGTTTGTGTTTGTGCAGACCAGCAGGCTCATCTGGGCCAGAGATGAGGCCGTGTAGGTGAATGATGTGGCGAAGGGACTTTTTGAAAAGCAGGGCCTTCAATCCTGCGGCTTAAAAAAAGTGAGCTTTCGTCTGAGGCTCCATCGGGTTGCATTTCATGAAAAATCAACACCCCCCCTTAGCAGCTGTGACTTTTAATGCCCGGGAGCGCGCTGTAGAGACAGAGTATTGTGGGATTGTCTTTTGAGTCATTCAGTATCTGTACACAACTGCAGAAAAAGCAGCCTGTTTGAAATTACGCTCTTTTTCTGACATCTTTGCTGCTTCCAGAGTGAATATCACATCAATCACTCTACATCACAGAAGGAACAGCAGTCATCATGCATTACACTTTACATGCAAACAATTCTTTAATCTTAAAATTGTTCCTTCCATGAATATATCTGGGCGTTTTTTTTGTTTTTTTTTTGTAACAATTTTTTTTTTTAAAAAATCAGTCACATTACTACCATGTATGGAAAAAAATTATCTCCTTTTATTTCCTCAAATTCTTCTCAAGAAAAATAAATATGCTGTCATGTTATCTGATTTACCAGGAAAAACAACACAGGGTCAAACACTGTCAGACAAAAAGCACACTGAGTTTCTATCAGGCCCTCTGAGAGCGCTCCGGGGCTGACTGGTCGATGTCCATGGCCGTAGTTGGAACACAGTATGTGTCCCTGGGGTCAGAAGCGCCCCAGGACCGTGGGATGGTGGGTGTTTTGGATTAAGAGGGGAAGTCAAGAGGTCACGAGGGCTTTCTGGTGCTGTGAAGTGACTATGCGGCGAAGTCTCGCTGACAGCGTTTACTGTTCCCACTGTACAGAGAGGAAATGGAGGCATTGGCGGGGACCTGCTGTTGAGGCAGAGCACGGCGAGAGTACAGCGGCGACCCCCGGAGCAGCATGACATCCCGCACGGAGCTGCGGAACGGCTTACTGACAAAGCAGTAGAGGAAGAAGTTGACCGCAGTGTTGAGCATGGCCAGCATGTTGGAGAGGTCATAGGCCAGGTGGGTGCGCCAGTCTCGGTGAACTGTTGACACATACAGGTGGTAGATGACCACGATGGTTCTGGGCGCCCACAGAACTGAGAACACTGAGGTGATTGCCAGCAGCATGGCCGTGGTTTTACCAAGTCTTTGCAGAGGTGCCGACTTGGCCCCCCGCTCCTCCTGACAGCGCTGCTTTCTCTGCCTCACCCTCAGTGCGTGGATTATCAGAGAGTTCAGCACCAAGAAGATGCTGCAGGGCAGGAAGTAGATGATAGTCACGTGTGTCCATATGAGGATGGCATCCAGCGCTGTGGGCGGATGGCTGTTCCGCCACATGTCCGACCACCAGAAGAAAGGCACGCCGGATGCGACCGATGCCGTCAGGACCGCAGCGATGATCTTCCTGGCTCGGGCTGGGTAGCTGATCTGTCGGTGGAGGAGGGGGTGGCACAGCGCCACGTAGCGGTCCACAGTGAGGGGTACGGTGGACCATATGGAAGCATGGTTGGCAGCAAACTCGGCGACGCTGATGGAGTGCAGCAGGAGCGCAGGGACGTCACGGTGAAAAACTGCCGTCTCCAGCAGGAAGCCGACGAAGATGATGAAGAGCTGGGAGAGAATATCCGAGGCTGTCACTGCCAAAAGGTAATAGTACAGAGCCTTCTTAGTGCGGGACGCCAGTCTGCATAGGGCCACAGCTGTGAGGATGTTTACTGGGAGAAACAAAGAGCAGAAATGAGATAAATGTCATCATCTTTAGTGGGAGACATTAGCTGAGAGAGACGTGACATTCGGAGAATCCTGACTTGATGATGGTGGTAGAACTTCCAGGGTGGAAAAAAAGGTCTTTAAAACCTTATTTTGGTGCAGAGTTAATAAACCTTCAAGGGGGGCTTGACTGTGACACTGGTTATACATGCAGTTTTATATTCCAGTGACTACTGAAATCAAGCTCATTTAGAAGAACTGCCCAAACAAGAGCCTCGGGGTGTTTTCAGAGAGCTGCAGAGTGGCAAGACTCGCTCCTGGAGGGATTTTGGTTTAGCTGCGATAAAATGTCTGAAAGAGGAACCGTTTTCTTAACCTTTTTCTTAAAAAGCAGAGAGCACAGGAACAAACACTGCACTGTGCTGCATCGCCGGACAGCTTTCAGGGAATTTGAGGGGAAATCATTTACATCCGTCATGGTCTTAGAGCCAGGCTTTTTGACTTTTCTAATCCTGTTTATTATTAAATATTTTTCTGCTTGATTCTTAGTTTGGTTACTGTTTACATTTTCATCTTTGTGTATTTCCTTAGTATTTTTAGTCTTTAGTTATTAGTTCCAGTCACTGTTTATATTAGAGCTCATTAGTTCCCTCACTTTCCCCCCTGTGGTTTCCTTCTGAGCTTTCCTCATGTTAAGTTTATTTTTGTGTCTGTTTCGCTGTTTAGTTATTGTTACTTTGGGTTTTCCTCCCGCCTCTGTGATTGTGTTGATTGTGTGCACCTGTGTCTTGTTTCCTCCCAGGTGGGGCCTCATCCTGCAATTCATGACAACATCTTTGTTTAGTATGTCCTACCTTTATGGATATTCGTACTGAAAACAATTTCGGGGGTCTTAAGCTGCTCTAACTGCACACCACCAAGTTCATGTAAGGTCAGTGGTAAAAGTACAACATCTAAAGCTATGTAGCCTCTGACTGTGAGTTGATGTGGCTGCTCTCATAACATTTAAAACTTGTTTTCATTAGTATAAAATCATTTATTGAACATTAAATCAGCCCTAGCCTGGACTAAATATTAATTTACTCAACTTGCAAATTGTGCATTTCAGTTTCCTCGAGCGCCTAAACTATCCAAACGGCTCACATTAGTATCTAAATGTTAGTTACTGTAAAAACATAAAAATTTTTATAATATTACAAGCCATTGATGTTTTCTCACTGCATACCATCAGCCACATTATCTCTGAACTGTTTTGTTGTTTCCACTGTAGCTATTTGGTTCATGGTTTAAACCCTCCAGGACTGCAGATGTTGGCCCTGAGATTTATTTCCCTTTGGGAACAGTTGCATGAAACGACGCAGAGGTCAGCTGAATGCTGCGGGGATGCGGCCGCATGTCCCAGTCGCATCCAAATCCCTGCTGGATCGATTCCAAGCCGTCGCCGGCTCGTAAATGTGAAGCATAATGAGGATGAAGCTGGTGTGAGTGCTGCCCAATAAGTTATGCAAACACGGTTGGCTGGAGTAAAAACATAACCTGTAAAAACTGATATAGCTGAGTATATTATCCACCATCAACTGCCCACCAGAGAAGCAGATGTACCTCTAACTCACATTCGTATTGATTTCTTGAGTCATGTGCAGTTCCCTGTTTTGTGATCAGTTTACTCTGGCTCGACTCTTGCTCGATTCAAAAGAATACCTGGCACTCCGATGCAGAGCAGAATGCTGTAGTAGATGATGGGAAAGAAACCCAGGACGCATTTGGACTTTTGCAGCTCCTCAGGTTTCAGGTCCAGCTCCTGGTTGCCAGACAGCGTCACATTGGGCCAGTCGATCATGACCTTGACGCTTCCCTTGGAGAATAAAAAGGAAAAAGTTTAGAGAAAACTGTTTTTTCAACTAATTAGCAAGGAGTACTAAGCTAACTTTTAAAGTGCATTCACAGATTTTGGGCTGCATGCATGAATTTCACACCCCTGCAGACTGTTGTGAACATGCATAAACCCTGAATTTCTCTTAAAACTTCCTCCTGGGTCTTTGTCCAAATGTAGCCCACCCAGCCACCCCCATTTATGAATGTTGCAGTATTAAAATGACCCAACTGTTGCTTGAAAAATGCAAATATGTGCCTTTGTTTGTTTTTTAATACAACCTTGAGTCACATTTTATTTCATTGTGAAATAGTCACGATCAGACAGCAACACAACGTCCCCAAGTTCCACAGGCTGGACGAGTGTGCAGAGGGTTTGAGGACGATATTTGTTTAAATGTGTCTAACAAGTGGTGATTCTTTTGTGCAATCATACACACACACACACACACACACACACACACTCCATCCAGCTGCCCCAAACACTCACTAAAGCAACAGCTGATTCATCCGCTAATAAAAATAGTCCCTAACAAATGCTCCATTTCCTCCCATTTAAGTAACTTTGGCTAAATACTATCACATGTCAGACTCAGAGTAATGCACTGTTGGTTTGAGGGTTTTTTTTCCTGTGATTTGAACCTGACATCTGTGAGACTGAGCAGGAGTGGCTCAGCGGTTTACACATTCACCCAACAAATGAGAGCTCCTCAGTCTGATCCTAGGAGGAAACACAGATCCCTGGGGAGTTGTGTCAGGAAGGGCATCCGGTGTAAAAATCCACCATATCAAATATGTGAAGTTAACCCTCATGAATAAGGGAGCAGCTGACAGCAGCTTTGATCTGAAATACTAAGCAGCATTGGAGAGTTTGATGGGGGCGTTCCTGTAGGTTCACAACCTCCATATTTCATATTAAATAAATTAATTCAAGTATGTTTTTCCTGAGACAGATCGAGTGTCTGAGGCTAATGAAACTTTTTTTGGTGCTTTTGTCGCAGAGCTGAAAACTACAACGACTTTTATTACCTTATAATCACATGATTCATTTTTTTTGTTATAAATGCTAATGACATATCTTCTGATACTGTTTAAAAAAATGAAAGGTGCTTTAAAGTAAGAAAAAGAAACTAATTCTTTAATTTGAACAAATTCAGTCACACAATGTTCGACATTACTGAATTAAAACTGATTTGAAGTCAGCTGTTCTGGCTTCTGGTTCCTCTGCAGACGTTGCTTCTTCTCACTGCAGTGAGGAAGACTGTGAAACTAGAATTTAATGTTCTTGAAACTCTGCAGCGTGGATGCCTCAATCCGGGAAGCTTCAGAAGAACTAAATAAATAAATAAAAATAATAGGCAGGCATATTTTTTTAAACCTAATAAACTAGTCTTATTGCCAAACCCTGAGTGAGCAGGTGCTGGGCTGAAGACAGGCAGACAACAAAATATCAAAAAAAAATCAATATTGTTGAATATTGAATATCCATTTTTTGTGCAAAGAGCACCATGGAGCGCCCCTGCTGAAATATTCTTTCATATAATGTGTTTTATATAAATGTGTTTTATATGAACGCGGTCAGGAGGAGCGAGATGGTGACAGGTCATCGTTTGCCGCTCCGAGTTGCTCCGTGATGTCAGACAAACGATGTTTGCTCAGTCAAACTGTTTTTCAGAAATAAACTGTGGAAATGCGCTGAGTTTGGACTCAGTCAATTAACCTGCAGGTTCACAACAACAGCAGATGGGCTGTCAGCGATGACCCTGCCCCCCCCCCCCCACCCCACCCAGGTCGTTATCCTCCCATCCCCAATTTAACCTTTTCACCTGGGTGCCAGCCATCCTGTTTTTCTCCATTTGCCTCCTTTCCTTGTTTACTTCCCTGATCCATGAGGCAATATTTGGACTGTGTTATCTCTCAAGCTTTCAGCGACAAACCATTTGTAGTTGCTCAACCAACATAAACATTATCACAGAACCACAATCACCCCATTTCTCAATCTGTTTTCATGATGTGAGTGGGGCAATTACCACCACTAACGTGTAGTCATTTTTTAATTACTGCCATTGCAAGCGCTATTTATGCACTACAGCCCTGCATGTGCACTATATGACTGGCACATTTTATGACCTGCAGCAGGAATATGATCGTAAACTCGAGAAGCATCAAATAGTTTAGTGCATGACTGCTTTGATTCACCACAGGCCGGTAAACTGGCAGGACAGAAACGCAATCATGAAGAGCAATGATGTAATTTACTGTGTACAAAGGAGAGAGGTCAGCATGAAGGAAGCTGCCTGCTACCTTTCGCCTAGATCTTAACTTAGCCCCAAGGGAAATTTACCACAAGTCCTCCAAACCAAGTTGACCTCCTTTCGATATAACCTGAGAATTACTCGGCTGGCTTGGACGTTTAGCAAGATAATAAAGGTTCCTGCAGCCTTGATAATTTGAGTCTTTGAGTAAATTAGTCAGCTGATGTTTCAGAAGGCAGCAGCTTTTCACTATTATGTCACTTTTGCTCATGAGAATCCAGAAACAGTTGCAGGATGAATTAAAGTTTAAGCCTTTTTATAATTCCACCGTTATCCTCTGCATTAATTGCATCTTCACTCGATTTCTGTGGTTTTAAGCGCTGTTGGATAGAAAAGCATACCAGACCCCCACGCCACACACCACTACCCCCTGAGCAGGTAATTCATTTGACCCTAATTAAGTTCAGGCAAGAAATATAACTTAGTTTAAGGATATGACTAAATTGTAGGGTTGTTGTCATGATAACAAAAGAAGCTGTGGTTCACTGTGAGTCATTCTGCAAGCAGCATATAAACGCAGTTTGCTTTAACATGAAGCAGCCTGCAGCGGTGATGCGAATAAGTGGCTGTAAATTGTGTTGCTGTTACCTTCGGCTGGGGCGGAAGCTGTCGCACTTGTAATCTAGGAAATAGACACATGTTAAAGTGGTGCAAGCCTCATTTTTAACTCAAACCATCTAACTCTATAAAAGTATTAGAATATGAAACTAAATCCACACAAGACTCAAACTCCAGTCTGTTTTCTGCAGCTTCTCTAATTCCACAGCAAGTGAGGAATAAAACACACTCGTGAGGATATATGACCGAAGGCTCCAGAGTGTCTGTGTCCAAAGTCAAGAATGAACTTTAAGTAGATTTAAATCCAGCCCATAAATTAAATGCTGCATCCTCTGATTTTTTAAGAACTGTGAACTCAGACTCTGAAGTAACAAAGTGGAATCACAGTTTTTTTTTTTTTTTTTTATAAATGTGTATCATTAAAAGCCTCCTCTTGTTTCATTGTTTGTTGTGGAACAGCTTCAAACGTGCTGAGATAGGATGTCTTATTCAGTATTAATACGCGCTGTGTATGCAGAGATACATTCAGTGTCTGACCTCAGACTGAACACACCTCTTTGTTTCCTACAGCCTCGCGCATGAACTGTGCTGGAAACGTGTTTTTATGGGCAACTTCAAAAAGGAGCATGAGCTTATTAAAATGTTCAAATTGCTTGTGTTTTCTGAACGATATGGTCGCCCCGAGGTGTGAAGCATAAGGACGTTTTAATGTTGTGTTTTCTGAAATGTTAGGATGCTTTTGGTTTTGTTGATGTCTGAGTCTGTATAATAGTCCAAAAATGAAATGCATTGCTCCTATTTTGCTTTGGTATTTTTATTAAAACCAACAAACAAACAAAAAAAAGACTCAAGTTATCAAGACTATCAACTTTGTTTTGTGATGCCAATCATTGCATTGACATTATGTAATTATTTCTATAAAAGCCTGGGAATTTTTATCTATTTACTTATTGATAGTGGCTGGACCTGCTCAGCATCTAAGATGCCTGCAACATTCGCAGAAAATCATGCAGCATTTAATGCAGCATAATTTTGCACTTATCCATATTTTCCATGCCGATGTTAGCTACTGCACAACTACTGTTTCTACATAAAATGGAAACTATACTGCAACAGCAGCCGAGCATGAAAGCTGCGTAAGAAAACAGGTGAAATATCCACTGCAGACCCACGAGACTGACTCGGTCTTATCTACTAAGACACCTGATCTGTTCGTCATGAGCCACACGCAGAAGCAGCAGTGAGAAAGATGATCATTACGAAGGTCGAGAGGCACAAAGGGACTGTAATTACTCCAGGCAGTCAATAACCCAGCAGATGTATTTCACTCCAGCCAAAAACCTCTCAAATCCTGAAGCTTGGAGAGTTATGCGTCTCCTCTACCTGAGAATTTTCCTGTGCAGACGTTTACATTAGCACCTCGTGTCCCGTGGGTGCGATCGATTCTGGAGGTGTAAATGGAGCTCAGTGTTTTATTAAATCCTCTCACAGGGAGTTACAGCCGTTTCAGTCTGACAGCAGCATCGGCTGAACCAGTCGAACAACTCGGACCGGACATCAGAGGCATGTTTCTGATTAAACCTCGTTCCGAGGGGGAGACAGTTTTCCCAGGGATTAAGATGCAACTGGAGCTGTAGGATGCAGCTCTTCAGGGGGTTCAGTGCCCAGGAAGCCGAAATGAACTCTATCTGTACGCCACTTAATTATTCATCAAGAGACGCTGCACCTGAGAGAACAGCGCAGGGAGATAAAAGGTGCTGCCAGCATAACCACGCTGCAAACAGATCACTGTTTTCACGGGACAGCAGGTCAGATGAACTTTGCTGTTTAAAATCGAGAAAAGGTTTTCTGTGAAAGTCAGAACTTGACATGCAACAGTCTCCCAGATCTCCCAATTGTTCTGATCATGAGCAGAGGTGCTGCTCAGACTGCACTCATGAGAGCAAGATCCCGACCCATGGTCAGTGCTGTTAAGTAGACTGGATCCAGAAATGCATTCTGGCAGGAATAACAGGCACATATGATGAAAAATGCCTGCTTCATGGAGGATTTAGGGGTGAAATAACAATAAAACACAAGACAAAGTCAATTATGAAACATTTGGAAGTGACATAATCCAGACCTGCTTCTCCAAATAACGTCATCATTAGTCTGTACTTTGATCCAGCATCTGCAATTAGAACAGGTCTAATTGCACAAGAAACACAAACCCTTATCCTTTTACACCATACTGCACAAGCAGTGAACTCTAAGAGTTTTCTTTGGCTTTCTTTGCCCTTCTCTGCTCAGTCTCATCGCCTACAGTCTTACCTTCACATCCAGTTTTCAGTGCAATTCTCCACCTGGGTTACAGTCAGTCCTCTGCACTGTTGTTCCCCCCAGAGGCTCCTACAGAGTCCCTGCTGGACAACCCGCTGAGGAGATGAAGAGGAGGAGAAGAGTCCAGGCAGCCGGTACATCACTGCTACGAGTGAGCAGAGCGAGAGAGAGGAGAAATGAGGGAGAGGGGAGTGAAAGTAAAGGGGAGGGTGAGGGAGGGGACTGATGTATGAAAGATGGAGGAAATGGATCAAAATTAATTGAAAGGTTGCAGGGGGGAAAAAAAGTATGGAAAACCACAGTGAGTCTGACTGGGAATAAAAAGTGATAATTTTTCTTGCAGAGGCTTCTCAGAGATGTCAGTGCGAAGTGGGTTCACACTGGAAATGTGACAAAATAAAAAAGCGGTCAAAGACTGCTCCACATTCCAAACTATACAGCATCATCATGCCCTGTGAAAAGGTTTAATGTAGTAACAAAGCTGCCTGTGGAAATGTGAAATATTTCCGAGCAGCAGCCACGTCATAAATACTAAATACTGATGACAAATGAAAAACAAACAAACAAGAAAAGCAAAAGAAAAAAAAAAGCCGAAGTATTCAGATCACCCCGTGGAGGCCTGCTACAGATGGATTATGGACCAAAACACTAATACCAGGAATGGCTTTTCATGAGGTTAGGACCTCCTACTTTATTAACATTTAGAAATGCAGAAATAAATAAACACACAAACCCTTTAATGCCAAGTGTATCATATCTGATAAATGAGTTTTTGTGAGTTTTTGAGACTTCCACATCCTCAATTACATTTTTTTACTTGAAAAACCTAAATAAACTGCACAATACATTTTTAAGAAAAATAATGTGATATGTAGCATATGTATATACATTTAAAAGTCATTTTATTAGGTATACCTTGCAGATGCTGGGTTGGCCCCCTTTTGCCATCAGAACTGCTTTAATATAACACACCATGTGACATGGTGTGTTATCCTGCTGGAAGCATCAGAAGTTAGCTGTGGTCATAAAGGGATGGAAAAGGTGAGCAACAATACTCAGTTGATGCTCAGTTGGTACTAAAGGGCACAAAGTGTGTAAAGAAAATATCCCCCACATCATTACACCACCATCAGCAGCTTAAACACTGATACAAGACAGGATGGATCCACGCTCTCGTGTTTATTGCACTAAATTCTGACCCTGCCATCTGAATGTTGCAGCAGAAATTATGACTCATCAGACCAGGCAATGTTTTTCCAGTCTTGTATTGTTCAATGCTGGTGAGCCCGTGTGAATTGTAGCCTCAGTTTCCTGTTCTTAGCTAACAGGAGAGGCATCCGGTGTCGTCTTCTGTTGCTGGAGCCCATCTGCTTCAAGCTTTGATTCGTTGTACATTCAAAGATGCTCCTCTGCATACCTTGGTTGTAATGAATGTATTTGAGTTACTGTTGCGCTCCTATATTCTCAGAGATCACTGTGGAAGCAACACAAATCTGCAGTCTTTCTAATGGTCAGTAGATGGCGACTCCTCTGAATGGGAAAAAGGTTGGCGTGTATAGAATTGTATGGGAAAACGACCCTCAGCTATCTTTCTCTGTGACCTCATTAAACACTTTCCTGGTGACTTCATGTGTTTGAAGTCATACTGAGAAAAAAAGGTAAGGTAATTTTGTGAATTAATTTCATTATGAAGGTCAGAAAGGTGGTTAAATCTCCTTTTATATACAGTCTATATCTTTGATAATGCTTCTCAGTATAAATAACAATAATAAATATAATTAAAGCCGCAAGCGGCGTTAAGGCCCTCGCCGCCTGAGCCCCCGCGAACCCCCAGCTCACTGCCTGCCAGCCCCCGCAAACCCGCAGCTCGCCACCTGCGAGACCCCGCAAACCCCCGGCTCGCCGCCTG
>JAVDPK010000732.1:176794-196634 GCA_034780415.1 Cichlasoma orientale
ACACACCCCCCCCCCCCCCCAAAAAAAAAAAAAAAAAACAGGATGTAAACCACAGCATCCTGTAAGCTCTCAAAGTAGCTGCAATCAGACAGAAAGGTATTACAATAAGCCTCGGGATGACAACACACTGCAACTACATGAATACGTAAGGATAAAATGTATGATAACAGAAAGTGATGGCATTTTATATCCAAAAGGTCAAAGGTCAAGTCTGGGTTGCGGAATAAGACTCAGTAGATTAAATTTCATGTTTATTGGTCTCCTTTATTCACAAACAAGGCTCGATCGGCAGAGTGCGCCGGCCTGCGCAGACAAGCTCACTTTATCCTATTTATGGCAACTTCTGCCCATACCTGGAATTACCAGTGGTGAAGATACCCCCGATTATCAGTCCGGACAACCCTCAGCGATGTCCCCTCTCCTGGTAGGAAGCTGGGATCTCCACATGTCAACTCACACACATTTCTCAAATAATGCAGAAAAATATTTAAATTAAATCACAGGAGTGCATGTAGGCAAATATAAATAATTAAGATTATACCACTTGTTTGTGTGTTTTTGTTAAAAAAAAATTCAACTACACCTGGTTTCTGGTTTCCCACTGAAGCTCTCACCTGTTGATTAGATAACATAACTGTGTTTCTTTTTCTTGTCTTTTTGAGCGTGCCAGCTCTTCACCCCCTTCCAGTCTCAGCTCTGTGAGTTCCCTGCAGCATCATCGCCGGATCAATGATGTCCAGCCAGCGCTGATACCCAAGGATAGGAAAGTCAGGATCAAAGTGGTAGTCATGGAAACAACCCTGGCCTGCTTCCTCCCACAAATCGATGGTGTCGGTAGTGGTGGTGGGCTGGACGTGGTGAGGAGAACCCCTGATCCTATCCCTCGTTCAGACGCAGACCCCCTCATCCTCCATCGCCAGCACAACAGGAAGCAGAAGCCCAGGACAGAAAAGGGAAGAGAAGCAGGAGAAACGATGGTGAAACGGGCTCTTCACATCCTCAGTGGGATGCTGTTTCTGGCTGTGTGCCTGCAGCTGGAGGCTGCCGCTGCTGCTGCTGCAGGTAAGTTCAGCGGAAAACTCACTAATATGCTTTTTTCCGCTCTTCACTTTAACCCAAACCAGCTGAGACAGGTGGCAGTTTCTTCCTGCTAAAAGGGACTTTTTTCTCCCCACTCTTGCCAAGTTCTTGCTCTTCGTGGATTGTTGGGTTTTTCTTTCTGTAATATTGCATGTTTACAATGAGATGTATGAGAATGATGTGCACATGTAAAGAGTCTCTTCAACCAAACTGCAAAAGCAGCAGGAAATTGTTTTCATTTTCATTTATTTTTAACATTTAGGGGCTGTTTAAAAATTATTAATGAGCCAAAGAGGGCTAGAACAAAATGCTATTTCAACATCTCATTTTGTTTCAACCTCTTAACCTCCACCAGGTCCATCAAGGTTTAGGGTTTGATTTCAAATGAAGCTGCAGAAAGTGCAAAGATTGGATTCACTGTGTATAAAAATCTTTAAATATCAAATACAACCTAAAAATATTTGAAATTCTTTTTGCTGTGAACCCCTCATCATCGAGACTCTTTTGTGGACGGTCTCCTCTCCTTCAGACTCCTTTGAACATCAGAGCCGACGGACAAGTGAACAGTGTGTTCTGTTTGTATCAGGGTGTGGAAGGAAGTGTCAAATATTTACAATGAATCTGAAAGAGGAACTACACTTGGCGAATATGAATCAAGGCTCACATCCCTGCAGTTACAGCAACAGTGTGGTCTACTAGAGGAAAGATGGAGGAGGGGGTGGAGGGGTGTGCTGCAATGCAACTGCCTCATCTGAGACAAAGCTTTAATTAATCATGACCCACAATCCCTCATTATCCAGACAGCGAGCGCAGCTGGGCTGATCAATGGCATGGATTTGGATGATACTACCCTACTATGTGCCCTAATAAATAACTCACGTGCAGCTTTATTTGCAACCTCAGAGTTTTATTTATGAAATGCTGTGAAATGCATCCTAATCCTTTAACTCCGCCAGCTCCTCCTGCTTTTTTCTTGTTTTTTAAACCCAGGCATGTTGAAATCTGAAGGAACCCAGGATGGAGGCAGCAACGGGGACGCCATCAGCCATTCCCTGGTCCTGGTGCAGCGTCTGGAGGCCCTGCTGGTTCAGGGGAACGGAAGCGATGTGTCGTTGCGGGTGGAGACGCTCACCGCAGACGAGGTGAAGGTGATCCAAGCCCACACCCTGGTGCTCTCCCTGCAGAGTCCCGTGTTTGAGGAGATGCTGCTGAACCGCAACAGCAGCACGCTGGTCCTGAGAGAGAGCTCTGACTGCGCTGCTGTGTTTGACAAGTTCATCAGGTGAGGGGGGGGGAGCAGAGGTCATCTCTACCTCAGCATCGAGGAAACACGCACCTTAGTGTCGCATCAACTCAGCGCACCCTCTAGAGGGACAGAGTGTTAAACTGCAGCTCTAAATATGAGACAATCAATGAGTACAACGTAAAGCAAACTGACTAATGAGGAAACTGCCGGGTTGTTCAATAGCAGCTGCTGTAGCGTAGCAGCATGTCGCTGAGAAGCCTGCAACAGCAATCAATAACAAAATCTATTTTTATCTCAGATGCTAATGAGATTAATCAAAACATGAATTACACTTATTTTTCTTATTCTGCTTCAATTAAACCTTCCTGTCCCAAAAGGAAATGTTTTGCTTTGATGTTAATGAAGGTGTATTTCTGTTAACTGCCTCTGGTGTGATGTTTGGATCGTTAATCTGCTCATCCAAACGCTCTGTTTATGACAGAAAGGGCTTGATTCATGACTGCGCCAGAACATTTTGTGAGGGTGAACTCATGATGAAAGGAAGGCGCTGTTCTGGATTTTTTTTTTTCTCGTTGTCAGTAAATACCAACAAAGAATCCTTTCCAGCTGCTCCGGCAACGATAACTAAGCGCTGGTGCTAATCATCCGATCAATCTATAGCTGTGGGCGTTACCAGACAGAAAAAGTTGAAGCTGTCTGTCTCCTGAACCCAAACTGGGAGCTGGTTCCACAGGAGCTGAAGCCTCTGCCTTTAGAGACTCTAAGAACCACAAGTAAGCCTGCAGTCTGAGAGCGACGCGCTCTGTTAGGATGGTCTTTAATATACAATGATTATTCAAGATTTTGTATGTCAGGAGGATTTTTAAGTAGATGTGTGGGAGCAAATGAAGGCTATCATTAACCAGTTAGTTTGATTATAGCTTTGTTTTGTTATGGTTAGAAGAACAGACTGTATATAAAAGATTGGCATAACTTATTGGTCTAAAAAGTGAAGCCAATGAGGAAATGCCTCAAACCTGCATTCTTTCTAGTGGCCAGCAGGGGGCGATTTCTGTGGCCCTCAGATTTTAAGCGCATTATTTAGTTTATGGTAGTTTTGTGAATTACTGCCCTTATTATCTGCAACCACAACCCCAATAACAACTGCAATGCTAAAATTATTGGAATGACTCAATTTGAAATGTGTCACCTTCTAGTTTAGAAAATTTGCTTATTTAGCATGTAGCTAAAACAAAATCCAGCCCCAAACCTAAGTCTGGACTGGTCGGCAGTGACCTGGTGGATGCTAAGAGTTAAGCTGTCTGGTTTCAGAAAGGTAAGATGGCAGCTTGCGGCTTCACAACAGGACTTCATTGACCAATGCATGATGTCACAGTGGTGACATCCATCTTTTATATACAGTCTATGTTCCAAATTTCCCCCAAATGCACTTTTTGCACCATTAGAACGAATGTTGAATAAAACAGCTTCAGACTCAGAGGTCATGCAGTCTGCTTCTCATCTGTGCAGGTATCTGTACTGTGGGGAGCTTTCTCTGCATCTGGACCAGGCGACTCCTCTACACAAGCTGGCCACCAAGTACCAGGTGCTGAGTCTCCAGCAGGGCATCACCCAGTACATGTCCCAGAATCTAGCCAGGGACTCCCCATCGGGCCACGTGGCAGGCTGGTACGAGTATGCGCTGCGGGCCGGGGATGCGACTCTGAGGGACAGCTGTCTTCAGTATATGGCCTGGAACCTGTCGTCACTGCTGCAGAGTGGTGAGTGGGTGACCATCAGCAGCCAGCTGCTCATGTCCCTGCTGCAGCGTTCAGACCTCATCCTGCAGAGTGAGATGGAGCTCTTCTCAGCACTGGAGGCGTGGATTATCCAGAATAATCCGGATGGTCTGACGGTGGAGAATGCTTTGAGAGCTGTGCGCTATGCCATGATCCCCCCACGGGAGCTCTTCCTCCTCCAAACCCAGTCCACAGTCTTGGCTCGTTATCAGGAGTCGGTGCGTGACCTGCTCTACATGTCCTACCAGTTTCACTCAGCCTCCCCGCTGCAGATGGCCAAATACTTCGACGTGAACTGCAGCCTCTTTGTGCCCAGGAACTACCTGTCCCCACTGTGGGGGTCACCCTGGATCATCAACAACCCCACACGGGACGACCGCAGCATGAGTTTCCAGACCCAGCTGGGGCCGAGCAACCACGACGCCAACAAGCGAGTGACCTGGAACGTCCTGTTCTCGCCCCGCTGGTTGCCCCTCAGCATGAGGCCCATGTACACTGAAACTGGCGCCATGCAGCCGACACGCGTGGAAGGTGGGCGTCCTCGCGTCATCATCACGCCTGCCACGTCCAGCGCCGATTTTGCTGGAGTGAACTTCCAGAAGACGGTGCTGGTGATGGCTCAGCAGCAGGGGAAGGTGGTGGTGAAGCATGTCTACAACTTCCACCAGAGCACCGAGGAAAACGGCGATTTCTTGGCTGAAGCTGACCTGTACCGCCGGACGTCAGAATACCTCACGGACAGCTCCCTGTTCCTCCATATTGTGGTGAAACCACTGTACCAAACCCTCATAAGCACCAAGAATTAACTCTCTTCACACAGTCCAACCCTCACTCATATCCCATTATGGAAACATGGATCTGAGTCCGCCTCAGGTGTGACTTTTGGATCATTTGTCTTTTCTGATTCATGGCTGCCTGAGAGCATTTTGTAAGGGTAACGGAAAGATGGTGCTATTCTGTATTTTTAGGGGTGTCAACAAATACCAAGACAGAATCCAGCTGCTGTAAAAACTCAGTAGAAGACCAAATAGAAATTAATCCACCACTGAAAGTAGTCCCCAAGAAATGCACCCTTTCTTCCAGCCTGAGTAATGTTTAATAAAGATCTTGAGTAATAAAATGAGGAATGGACTAATGTACTAATGGTTTTGGTCTTTTTGTGGCACTCAGGAAAATGCAGAATATCACCAGCCTTGTTATTTATTCTTCAGGTCCTTTGTTATACACTGAAGTATTGGTGCTATTATACCCCATCTACATGTAAAGGGGTCACAGTTGATATTCACCATCCAGTAGGCACTGATCTAAAGCTTTGCTGATTAAATTCAACCCTGATGTTGAGGTTTGCCAAAAAGTTATTTTGAAGCTGTTTTAGTTGGACTTGCATCAAACTGAAAGATGGTTGAAACAGCAGTCATATGTAATTTTAGATTCCTAAATCTTTTTTTAACAGTAAAATCATCAAATCTGTGCTTACTGGACACCAAACGGAGCTTTTTACATTTTTCTTCTACTTCTATGTTTTAACTTATTTAGAAACCCAACCTGTACTCCTTCACACCGCAGTAATGTGACAGTACCTCCTTAACTAGTTCATTAATGTGATCGATGAAGTTGCTTAGATCCACTGCTGCATTAATCAGCGTCGCCTGCTAATAAAGATTAAGTAAGTTTTAAAATTAAACTGAATATTGTCCTGATTGTCATCTGCTTCATGATTTATCACCAGTTGCAAAAACGTACTTTGTGGCCAATGTTAATTTAAAAAATGTATAATAAATTTATTTCTCAGATACACAAAAACTTACTTTAGACACACACTGCAAAAACTTCATTTAAGTAGACCAAAAAAAAAAAAAAAAAAAAAGCTTGACATGCCCTTACCTCTGTCCATTGATTCTGGTGATAAGAAGGTCTTTAACCTGAACAAATATTTAAAAAATACACAAACTTGCATATATGTAATAGGAAAGTAAAATAACAAATAATAAGAAGAATGCTGCAAAATCCATTACAAACAAACAAAAGTATTTTTGTTTATAACAACCAAAATAAACAGGAAGAAAAGTTTTGATGTGTTAAAATGAAGCATGTAAGCATGTTATTATGGCTTAATTAACATGAAGGATGATTCTGGTTTATTTCACCCTGGGTTTAATTCCTACGGTGGCCCTGGGTTGCGTGACAAAAATTCAGAGAACACAACAAATCAGATGATGATTCCATCATTCAAACTTAGTAAGCAAAGACGAGCTGAGAAAGAGAAGAAAGAGGAACTGAGCTCGTCACGCTGAAACAGAAAAAAACACTGACTTTAACGTTTCTCCCAAAGTCAAATGTTGTGATTTCTGAAATACTGCAGTGTTTTAATTTGTAAATTTATATATATTTTTTTCTTTACAACATCCAGAGCTAAACATTTTATTCCGCTGACATTACTGGTTACTTTGCAGATTATCATTCTATAAATAATAACGTGGTCAGATTATAAAATGATAGTCTTTTAGAGATGAAATAACTCCACAGTGACAAAGTGCAAGAGCAAAAAGCTGCTTGCAGCACTAATTCTGACAGATTACACTTAAACCTTTGTACTCTGGTGGAAAATTCATATTAAAGATGATCACAGGCTCAGATAATGAAATCAGTGTAGGAACAAGTAATCCCTGAGAGCCAGAGGTTTCCGCTTTGCTGACCTAAAGTCACCTTTATGGTTACCTGCTGTAACTGCAGAAATATAAATAAAACTCAACTGAATTTGTGTGGAAAGTCAGCTTTAAAAAAGCTGAGAGCAACTTATTAAACGTAGTACAGAATCATTTTATTACTGCATGAAATTGTTAGCTGGTGCATCATTATTCTGTAGTTTCCTTCACATAAATGCAAACAAACGCGTCACAAATCGATGCTGAAAAGGTACAAAATCCACCAGAAATTAAGACAATTGTTTAACGCTCATAATTTCCTGGGGGGAGTACCCGTGGACCCTCCCACACAATGTGTCAATGTGTGCGCAAACGAATCCCACCCCCCCTGGACGCGATATTTCAGTAAACGTTACAAACTTTAATCTGTTTGCAGTTTCGGAAATAAAAGGCGGCGGCGCGCACTACATTTCCCACAATCCTCTGCGGCCCAAGCAGGAAGAACGTTCTCTCGCAGGGGCTCACACTGATCCAAGTTAGGAGCTTTCAGCTGCCAGCCTTGGCCCATCATGTAAGTGCTGCGGAGAATTCTTTGCAGTGCAATTGCAAAATTACCTGATTTCCCGACGGCTGTGCATCCGTCCCGGCGCCCTGTGCACGGACGCGCACGCTTCGGACGCGAAAAGGCTCCAAGTGCATGAAGATCGAGGCTTGTATTTTTGCATCTTTGTTGCAGAAAGCGAGCCGCTGAAGCTCCAGTGCGAGGGCGATGGAGGGAGGGAGTGAGAAAGAAGGCAAAGTCTTTTGTGCTTCCCCTCCCCCTCATCAAAGCAAAGGGGAAATGTCTCAGCCAAAGGGAGGTAAGAATATGAAACCGATGTGTGCAAAACTACCGATATGCAATCACGGCTGCACGGGCTGCGACATGCACCGCTGCAGGTCGAGCACGGCCGGTGCATTTTAAAGTTAGACGGCTTAGAAGGGTCAGTTGCATTTCCTGTTTGAGATCTTCCCCTTTGCACAGTTCCTGGTAAGACGATGCTGTGTGGACTCACTCATATTGGCGCTATTAGCAGCGCACAGGCAGGGATGGTGAGCACTGGGCGCCTTAATAGTCACGAGATGGACACTCTTTATAATAAACTCTGCATGAGTTGACGCGTGGCCCGTGCACACTGCACTGCTCGGGGTAAATCATGAAAGCCATGTCGCGTGCAGGGCTACAAATATGTGGTTTGGTGCAAGGGGAGGAGGGGGGAACATGACGTGACAACCTGCAGCTGTCAGTGGGCAAGTTTGTGTGTTTGTTGGCAGCAGATTTATTTTAGCTTATGAGAGAAAATGCAAAAAAAAAAAAAAAAAAGCCCAAAACAAAATCTAATAGTAATGGTAAAATTCGCTGTGAGCTTTAAGACAGAGAGTTCAGGAACAGGACAGACTCTTTGGGCTTTTAAAAGTGTGTCAGCTGCTGCTTCTGTCCAGCAACTGGATATGTGTCAAACCCCTGGGTGTCCACCGATGTGCAGCTTTTTCCCCCCTCTGCATGGCTGTCACACTTTGACCCAACTTTACCACCCTGCAGCAGCAGAAGCAGCAGGAGTAGGAGGAGGAGCACGAGCTGTGGAGTTCAGTCCCCCCTGCAGCCTCTTTAAGATCATCAGTGAATGCAGCTCACAGGGAAAGAGCCAAACAGCTGCAGTGAGAGCAGCTCAGGCCTTTTTTCCAAACTCCCCTCACTGCGATTTCCAAGAAGTCCAAAATGAGGCTGGTTCATTGCACAACATGCAGAACAGACACACACACACACTCGTACACTCACGCACTGAGAGGCTGCACAGGAGGTGAACAGGTAGGAGAGAACAAGAGCCCCCGATGGTCAGATCCTGTTTATCTGCTCCAGTCGAGTGCCCACCCACCCACACAGGCGAACTGTCTTGTTGCAGCCAGCTCATCTCGCGCTGAATAATGCAACACGTTTTATTTATGTTTTGTAGATGAATGAGTTGGTTTGGGACTTTCCTGAGAGCAGAAGTAGGTTTCTGTTGTCGTCCACTGACGTTGGTAGAAGCAGCAAACGGCTCATGTGCAGTTGTGTGAAAAGTGGATGTAGATCGTTCGCTCGGTTAAGATTTGTGAGGCGCTCGATCTAAAATCACATCCGCTGGTCACCTTCAGGCTAACTGATCATCTCGGCTGCAGCCGTGTGAATGCAGTGATTCTCAGTAGATGAATACAGATGAGTAATTTATTAACTCATTAGTCCACTGACAAAAATGAGAGTTTGTAATGCTACTTTATACTGTGGCTGCACAACATTCACAACAAATTTTACTGTAAACACCAAGATTACTGCAGCTTATTTAAAAAGACCTAAAAGTAGGTGTGGAGAGAATGAAAACTAGAAATAATACTGTGTGCTTACAAAACAAACCATAATAAAACAAACAGACTGAAAGTGTGTTTAGTTTTATTTGGAAAAGGATAAGCGGAAGAGGATGGATGGATGGATGGTATACATTTATTGGGGCTGGGATTTCTTTATGATAACAAGTCAGTCATAACATGTTAGTAACACATTTTTGTGGTTTATTAACAATACAAACGGATGAATCCTCACTTTAGCACATTGGTAAATAATTAAGCTTTTGAAACTCCACCAGATTTGCGGGAAACTTTCAACTGATCACAGCACGCAGCAGAAAGACAGAAAGCTGGCAGCGTTGTTAACGGGGTAAATTTCGCTGGCTGACTGGCCGGGTTGCGCCCCCCAGGTTGTGCCGTGCAGGGGGGGTTTGCCCCCTCACAGGTGGATGGGGATTTGGGGCAAAATGGTGCGCTGTGCATTTGCAGTTTGTGCATCAGAAACTGTTGAGTAAGCTGCTTTCAGGCATCATTTTGAGAGGTCTTTGCAGGAGTGAAGTTAAGATAACAAATGCTGGAAATATTGGAAGTCAATAATATCATTCCGACTATATTTTTTTACTCATTCCATCTTCTCACATGTTTTGAACAGTTAGGCAGCTAAGGGTACTGGCTATAGAGGGTTGCAGGATGACTTTTATTATTTATGTTCATCGCGGTTTCATAATCATTAAAACTTTATAGCAAAAGCAGCAAATCCTCATACTGGGGAATCTGGAACCAGCAAATATTTTGACTCAAGCTGACAAAATGCTGCTCAAACACAAAACCGAACACAGTTGTGAGGTCATTTCCTGACCTGCTGTGTGAATAAAGAATCCAGTGTTTTCTCACAGGTTTATGTGCTGTTTGTTGCAGGAGTGGACATGTGCGCACATGTGTGTGCATGTGACGTAAAATAACTATAAAGCCATTGTGTAATCTTTGCAGCATAATTTATGGTTGGTTATAACACCCCGAAGTCTGTTTGCATAAAGTCTATATTTGAGCTTCATTCATCACAATATTCCATACGAGGGTTGGGCGATATAGCCCCGAAATTATATTGCGATAATTCAAGGAAATTCACAATTATGATATTTATGATGGATAGAGACGACTGCAGCTCACAGGCAGCTGCAGTTACGAGTGCAAATACAATGAATGAAATTTTACACCCTTCTTTTCCAATGAGCTTCTGTCATTGATGAGCGAGCTACTCTTGGCTACTTTTGGCTGCGCCCGGCCGCATGATGGACTGCTTAATTCAGAGTTTGAATGCATCACGGTGCCAGCAGCAGTGGAATTGCATTGAATTGAAAATATTTTCTCCCTGGGATGTTCTATCTTGGGTCAAGTTTTTTTAACCAGCTGCTTAAAGTCCTCCTTTGCCAACATGTAACCACATCAGGAGTTAGAGTTTGCTCTTCCTGTCATATGGAGTGCAGCTCATCGTGGGGCGTCGTAGCCTGGTTGTACTCAACGCTTCATTTTGGCCAGCAGCTTTGCTGTTTCCACCTTTTAACAGGAACAGTTTTCGTGCATATTTTGCAAAATCTCGTGCTTTGTTGGAGGTCTGACCTATGACCCGCTGTTCTTGCTCTCAGACGTGTCTGGGCTCGTGTAGCTGCTGTGCGCGCTTGGGAACATAAAGGCATGGCGTCGTTGTTTCACTGACATTGTGATATGACACTTTTATACCACATAAAACTTCAGTAATTGGAGGAAACATTGTTTTGTACATACTGATTTCTATCATCAAGATAAACATTTAACCGTGGTTATGCAATCTTTCTGATTCCATATCTCTTCAGCTTTTTCCATTAGTAATCTGTGAACTGCACCTAGAGTTTATTCCTTGTCGTCCATTGCAATGTACAACACTTGCATACAATGCAGGTTCCTGTATATTTTTTAATGTATAACAAATATAGGCTTAAATTGGAACTCATAGAGCCCACATTACTACTGCAGATGTCTCATCTCTGACTAAAAACTGAGATTCACTGTACAATGTAAGGATGTGGCTCCGGATGAGATTGAAATTACAGCGAGAGCGGCGGCTTCACAGAAAACAGGAGGTAATTTCGGCTGTAATTATTACCTGGGAGGGGCTCAGAAACTGCTCACATGTGCATTCTAGACCAGATTAAAATGATCAGAGGAGGTAAATATTAAAAAGTTTCATCTCCCCATCAGAAACGACTCGTGTCCAAATCGGGGTTCTTAAATGTTGACGCACGGAAGGGGGCAGTCCAAAAAAAAAAAAAAAAAAAAAGTCTAACACTGGCAAAAGTTCATGATTGAAGAAGAGACTGGGATGAGGTTGGTGCAATTCAAAGTTAGTGTAAGTTTTATGAATTTAATTCTCCATCCATCCAAAATTAAAAAAAGAATCACATCTTTGTGCTTTCTTTCTGTTGGTTACGTCTTGCTGCTTCTTCTTGAGTGCTGCCCCACGAGGCTTTTTACCCTGACTACCGTGCACCGTGCTATAGTGCGCCGTGCCGACTGATGGCCCTCCCAGCTCGTGTGCCGCCTGCAGCCCTGGCCGGCCTTCGCACCCCTGCACAAACGTCCCATTTGTCATGCAAATGGAGGCTGCGTTTTCCGCTGCACAGATACTAAATTTGCTGTTTCGACGGACCGATTGTTGGTCCGCGTCCAGGCCTGTAGTGGCTTTTTTCTCTGCAATAACAGTAGAGTTGTTCAGAGCATTGTTCAGATGATCCACTGCATCCAGACAACAAATAATTCCTTTTTATTCCAGCCTTGGTGTGCAGAGAATAATGAGATGTTCTAGAGAGTGTGTGCGCTGTGCAGAAAATGTCTCAATGGCAGCAGGCTTCCAGATTTTCTTGCTGAGACGGGATGAGAATGAGGGCGAGGATCTCATCGCGCAGCCTTGCGCTGGAAGATAGTGAAGGCAAATAAACTGAGTGCAGATGGATGCAGATGTTAATGTGCTCCTTGTAATTGCTGCATGTTTACCCGTGGGCTTTTTTGACTTCAACCTGCAGCTCTTCTATCTGTGCTGCTAAATTTAAAACTGTCTGAAAAATAAACAAAGATTGATGATCAGTCCTCCTGCTTACATGTCAGCTCCATAAAACACTGAGCACCATGCATTTGGAATCATCCCTTCTCCCCTTCAGCGGGGCGATGTGCGACTGTCTGGATTTGAATGCCGAATGTCTGCTTGAAGACACTTTAATTATTCTCCAGCATTTCGCTCCTTTTTTAGAGCTTGGAAAGAGGTTTTATTGGCACCTATTTTTTCTGCCAAGAATTTAAAATCTGTATAAATTGCATGAGTACAGTATGAAGGTACTCTTCATGCTGACATTACCCAGCAGTCAACAGCTTTTACACATTCATTTTTTATTTATTTATTTATTTTTACAAAGCACTTGTGGATAAAATAACCCAGAACCAGCTCCAGTTAGCACCTCAGCAGTGGCTGGACAAAAAGAAGCATTTCAGGGAAATTGCAGGTTATGTTTGATTATATCTTTGTGTACATATAGAAAGAAAATGCATTCTTATTTGGTGACAGAGTTTAAAAGAGAGCTTTCCAAAATCAGCCCGGTTAAACTATTACTAAAGTTTTCTCTGTTGCCGGTTATTTAAAAAAATCTGTCTAATCTATGAAAGATTTTGCCAGACGTGCTATAAAACTTATCCCAGTTTGTTTCTCGCTGCATGTTTAAACATCAGCTCCTCATATTTTACCAAGGACAGTCTGAACGTTCAGTCGGCGACCTCGGCTGTCCCAGCGTGCGCTCCCTGTGAGTTAATGAATCTGCTTCTGCACCTTGAAAACATCTCCTATTTTGTACACTATGCACTTTTATAACTGTGGCTACATTTCTCAATGAGAGCGCTTTCTGCATATGGTTTTAATTATACATAAAAAAAATATGGCAGCTGGGGTAGGCTCCAGCCCCCCCGCACGACCCTCAATTGAATAAGCGGAAGAAATTGGATGGATGGATTAATGATGTGGTTTAAAATAGGTTGTTTATCCCTGAATTTGTAAAGATGGCCCAGTGTGTGGTTATAATTGTATAGGACTGCCTTTTGTGGTTCAGTTTTAAATGCACATTAAATTTTTTTTGCCTGATTTGACGTAAGTGACAGTATTAATGTGCTCTCATCTCCTCTGCCTCCCTACCTTTTTTTTTCTTTTCTTTTTCTTTTCTTTTTTTTTAAGAATTAATAAACTAAATGCCCCACCCCCCTCCTCCATCTAAGTTGGTTGCTTGTCCAATCCATATGATCTGGTGCCAACCATGGATGGATGGATGAATAAAGCTGGATTTGATATTGCCATGTTGATGTTGTTCCTGCGGTTTCATAATCAGTATTGCTCCAGGGCCATCAATGTAACTGACTAATTATGTTTTCATTATAGCTTTGCACCTTGGGAGGGATAAAAATTGCAGATGGTAGAAATTTGACTGCAGGCTTTTCAGCTACAAAGACGAACCAGCCAGAAAGGTCTTTGTTAATGCCCTGAAACCAAACCAAACTCTGACCGACAGCAATTTATAACTCCACATTTACTCCTGGAGTATGTGTCATGGGTTTGATCCCCCACAATCTGATTGTGACCGGTCAGTTGACAGTGTGGTCCTAGAGCAGTATTAATGATGTTGCAGGAACAACACTAACAGGCAGATGTAATCTAAAACAGGTCAAATATGGGTTTATCTAACCAGGACACTAAATGCATGGGCACATTCTACCATAGTGTCTGTATGGATGCAGAAATGATAATTCATACTGCATCAGTGACTCAGTCTTTTTAAGTGTTCTGGAGGTGAAGGCCTATTTGTTGACCATCATGTGTACAAGGGACAGTCAACGCTCTTTCCCACTGGTGGGTACATTATTAAAATAACTGTATTCGTCATGTAGCCTGTCAGAGTTGAGTCACTTTGGAACTTTTGCAAAAAATTGGTTGTTTTTGACCTCGTCAGTAAAGTGTTGTGAGTGATTAATCAGTTTTGGACTGATTTGTTAATTCTGAAAGGTGTTTGATAAAAACAAATTGCTGGGCTGTGGAGCAGTGAAAGGATGTTTTCCACGAGCATATTGTTATTTACATTTTTAGACTGTATCTCAAGGGGGACATTGGCCCTGCTCAGAGCGAAAAAGCAAGCGCACACCCTTGAACTTTATGAAACCGTGCCAACACAATCATGATTGTCTAGGACTGCTGTGAATGCTTGCTTGTATGCTTGTCATTAATTATTAGAAAAGAAATATTAGTAACCAGTTGCAGCCTATCTAGCTGCATGCAAATATTTTTTTTTTCTAGACAGATCGGTTATGCTCTTGGATTGGTGTCAAGAACTAGACAGGAGGCTTGTCCCCAGTAACATGTCTACAACCCCAGTTGCAAATTCCATCAATAATCAAAGGCTGTGAATGCTCGATGCCTGGATTTGGAAGTTTACAGGTAGAAGATGAAGTGATCGCAATGTGAAATATAAGATGCTGGGAAGGTTGGGAAGTGCTGGGTTTTAGGCAGTGAACCAAACCATTGTTAAAGACTAATATTGAGTTTCTCATAATGGCATCACTGGTTAAGATCTGGAACATATTAGATGCTAATTTTCACTTTGGTTCCGCTTTGGTTGGAAGTGTAAAGACCTGCGTGACTTTAACAAGGTCCATGTTGTAATGGTTAGAGGACTGGATCACAGTGAGGCGTGTGGAGCGCTCCCAGTCAACAGGGGTGTGTAGCTAGTGGCGATCTGACGGTATCTGGTGCTGGCTACAGGGTGATGGAAGAAGTCTAATCTGCAGTGCCTTGAACTTGCATGACATAAAGGAGCCGCTGCTGAAATCTTGGTGACACGGGGCACCTTTGGGGGGGGGTCTGGTGGAGTCGAGGTTTCAGCGGGTCGGAGCTGTTTTGATGACACATGGAGGACGAGCAGCATATTTGGCAAGAATTATACTTGCTTGCAATCATGAGCGCCATGATTATTCATTCCCGTTCTTCCTTTTCAAGTCAATTTGGAGTCCAAGTGAATGGTGCATTCCTAGTTTGTGCATTTTCATGTATTGCAGTCCCAAAAAATAAGACCGCACACCCACGTCTTATTAGGGTGGTACAAATATAAACATGAAACAGGAAAATAGAAGTGTGTGTGTGTGTGTGTGTGTGTTTATATAAACCTCAGGCTGTTACTGGCTTGAAGTCCAGGCAGAATAGATTTTGAGCAATTGTAGACCCAAGTTGACGTTCTAAGAGAAATGGTCTGCACTTGTTGTGCAAATTTGACCAGTCACTTGGAATGTGACAGAAAATGAAGCATATAAACCAGCAAGATTCTTGACATCCCCATTTATTTAAGCCTTTAGGTGCTTTGGAGGCTGTGCGGTCGAGGTCTCGGGTATTTGACCCGTTTCAGCCTGTTGAAACAGCATTTGTGCTCTGAAGCGACCTGAAGTCGACACCCCGACACCCTCCTCTTTCTGCGAATCATTCAGGTTGAGCTGAGTGCACAGGAAGTGTAGCATGAGCCAGTGACGATATGATTCCCAAAGGAGGGTCCAACAGCTGTAACCTAAAGGAGCTGCGATCTTTGGAAGTGTAGAGTATCTCACAAACTGCCAGAGCGGTCGGAGGGGGGGCAAACAGCCGAGGGCTCTGAATGGAGTTATTTTCAAACCAGCTACCAGCCGCCCTCCCCTCTGTGTTGCTGTCTTTTACTGTCCTTGTGTCAGTATTTGCTGTTTGCTGCCTCCCTGTCTTTGTGATTGATCTCTGTTCCTCTGGCTCTGTGGAATTCCATTGAGGAACTCTTGGGATTGTTGGAATTCCAGCCAGAGTGCATGTGTGGGTTAGCAGCTGGCACCATGCGTTCCCCCCGTCATCCGGGCTCATTAGCCCTCAGGCCCTCACACATTGAGGCTTTCTGCATTCAGTCTGCCTCTGTTTCGGCAGGACTGGCTTTCCTGCAAACATTCCTCTCTGCATTATTTTCCCTTTTCATGCTCACAAATGGACATGCATGACTTGCAAGGCCGATTGCATGCTCGTGCTGGGTGTGGCAGAAACTGGGAGCCTCGTCTTTCTCAGCTGTTCTCTTGTCACCGTCACTTTTGGAGAAAAAGATAATTGCGCGTGTCATATCTAATTACTCACCGTCCTTGTTCTCGCTGGTTTCAGTGGGAACAAGGAGTGCCTCGGCACAGGCGCTCATCTCCCGTGTCCTCCCTCTGGCATTTCACCGCATACTTGAGCTCATGTGCTGCAAATCACCGGGAACGATATGTACTGCTGCTTTTAATTAACCCACACTGCCTGCCACAGTGTTTAAGTTTGATACTGAGCTCAGCAAGAATAAAAAAAGTGTTGTGCATGTGAGTTATGCAACATAATCTGAAGAAAGTCTGAAATGGGATATTTTTAGATTGCTCACTGTATTTCCTTGTGCGCTTTGAAAGACCTTTATACTATGCTCAAATGCAGCCTAGAGGCATAACCACTTACATTTTTCATGTTATGCTATGTCATACTTTGACTCCACTATGTATCAAATTGATATATTGCAGTTTGCACCCGTCAGCGTCAAAGTCAATAACTGAATGGAAAAACTGTGTTCAGACTCTGTGCAGATCGGAGGAGTTTGAGGTGCTTCTTCCTTTTGATCCAAATGCTGTGTTACTGTTTGCACTGTGGCTTTTAAGCCTATGATGTTCCCTAATTTTTTTATTTTTTTTTTTTTGGTGCATAAATTCAGTTTATTTCTAATGTTTTCATTTTACATTATCTCTCTGGCTTCAACCTCGGTGGGATCTCACACTTTGCAGCAATCTGTGCTTTAACCTGGAAGGAAATTTGCTGCATGAGAAAAGTTTTGCTTGCTTGTTTGCTAGGCTGACATTGTGGCTAATGCCTTGCGAGTGCTGGTGTGCTAAAGTTTTCTAGTGTGTGCAAAAGGCCTGCAGAGTTAAAGCCCAAAGTCCACTCTAAAGGGAGCTGTTTTATAGAAAAGGCTGCTTGCTCAGTGGCTTGTTTGGCTCTTATTTAAAGGCGAGCCAAACAAGCTCGTTATTTTTGATGGCCACATCCTTAGAACAATTAAAATAACTTCAGTTTTAGTATGAAGCGAAGTTAATGTGCGTAATGTCACCATTAGCACAGATTCTCTGCATGCATGCCAGAGCTGTGTGGAATATGTGGAAGCTTTTAGATCTGATCTGAAACCAGTGAACAGTGACTGGTTGTGGGTCTATCTATCTATCTATTGGTGACGATGCAGGTAATTTGGGAAATGCTAACACCGCTGCGTGAAAACACTGTGCACCGTGTAACGCAGCATTTTCTGTCATTCTGCTTTTTGTTTTTTAAATCCACATCGCCTCTTTTCATCTGGGCTTTCGCACTGGACTTATCGAGAAGGGGGCCTTAAAGGTGTAAGAGCATTTCTGACGGGGTAAAAAGATTTGCTGTGGTATGCACTGTGAGGAAATGCATCTAAATCTAGTCTCGTAGACTGCGCAATTGAATGAGAGCCTGCAAATGAGCACAATATTGGCTTTTTACTTAAAGAATGTATCGAAAATTGTGAAATTATAGTGTATGGGTGCTGATTGCCAAATTTCTGGCATTATGACATCCCTACTTGAAGCATAATTTAAGGATCCGATCTTGTATTTTGTTGCAAAGCCGAGCTCATGCATTTTCCTTCCAGCCACAGAGATTACATAATGCTCTGCCCCTCCAACCCTCCGCCACCTCCTCTCGGCTTCTTTCCTACACCTCTGTTTGCTCCTCTCCTCTTGTCATTTCTCATCAGAGCTGCAGCAGGTTTTGAGCTGTGCAGCCCTGGAAATGCCGAATCCCTGTTCGCCAACACGTGTAAACGCAGCACCTTACATGCAAATTTGCACCCGCTGCCCTTATTGTTTGTGCTGGGGCTGCTGCATGCTGCCAGTGTCTTTGCTGGAATATACCACGCATGTTAATATGCCCGCAGAGATGTGGGGAATAATGGCTTTGAGGAGCATGTTGCCTCTTGTCTCATGATCTCCTTGCAGCTGTTGGGCAGAAGCGTTTTTTTTTTTTTTCTTTTCTCACTCGTGGAGAAAGGAAAAAGATGCTGTCGCTTCGGTGTGATCGCACAGTGAGCCTTTTGTTCTGACATTGTCTGAGGTCAATCATCTGACAAACTTCCAGGTCTGGTTAATGCATATGACAATCCCGATCCTTCCTTTCTCTGAATGTGGAACTTGCTGTTACTTCCGCTACAGAGGCTGTGGGTTTTTTTTGTTTTTGTTTTGTTTTTTTTAGTTTCCAGGTTACCTTTTAAATGTGATTCAATCTGTTGGTGTTTTAACACATTTTAGGCTTTATTTATTTTTTTGCAAACAGTTGAGTTGCACCCTACTTTAAAAAACATGAACCCATTACTTCTATTCAGTTGTGCAGTGGTTACTTTGATCATGTTTAGTGCTTAAATTGATTAGATTTTTTTTTATCTTGTTGCATCTTGAATACAGTGATATAATCTTCCTCCTAAAGGGAAAGACTAATGTTGCTCATGACTGTGCCTTTTCTTCCTGTCAGTTTTATATTTTATCTCTATTGTAGTTTAGTAAAGAAGTGCATCAGTTCCATGTTTTTGTTAACCATTCACTAATCCCTGCCAAATATTAAGAAGTAAAAACAGTGTTAAACTATTGCAATGAAATGGTCCATGTTTTCTCAGCTTTCATTGTTTGTTTTGCACTTAGTGTGAAGTTACTGTAACAGCAGGAAGTGGAGTTTTTGTAGTGATTCCAGTCAGCTAACAAGGAGCGTTTGTGGTAAATCATCAGCCGTGCTTTGACATCTGAAATCTCTGCTTCATATAAATCTCACTTTAATCTCTATAAATATCTTCTGGCCTTGTCCATGCAGCACTCTCTTTGAATGCTGCGTCAGCATGCTTATGTAAAAAATGCAGAATACACAGTGGCAGTTGTCAAGTGGACAATTGATTAATTCAAGCTGATTTGCTTTAATGCAGCTTTTTTCTCCCTTTTCTTTATAAGACTGTAAACAGTGTTTCTTCAGCCAAAATCAAAATGCTTAATCATTATGAACTACCCCTCGCCTTTTTTCTGCAGCTTGACTAAGTTAGAGCTATCTCGCTAATCACAACTTACTTTGTAACAGTATCACAAGCAAAATCATAAGCAGAGCAGTTGGCTAGCTTGATAAAACTCTCCACATGATACTAGTTGATTGGGAATGACAGTGACTCAGCCACGAAGTGGTAGGTCATGTAAAATCACAGGGCGGGGTCAGTGGATGCTGAGGGTCATAGTGCACAGAGGTCACCAACTTTCTGCAGAGTCGGTCACTACAGACCGCCAAACTTCATGCGGCCTTCAGATTAGCTCAAGAACAGTGTGTAGAGAGCTTCATGCAATGGGTTTCCATGGCCGAGCAGCTGCATCCAAGCCTTTCATCAGCAAGCACAATGCAAAGCGTCAGATGCAGTGGTGAAAAGCACGTCGCCACTGGACTCTAGAGCAGTGGAGACGTGTTCTCTGGAGTTAAATCACGCTTCTCCGTCTGGCAATCTGATGGATGAGTCTGGGTTTGGTGGTTGCCAGGGGAACAGAATGTGTCTGACTGCATTGTGCCAAGTGTAAAGTTTGGTTGGGGGGGGGGGGGGGGTTAT
>JAVDPK010000732.1:202810-215113 GCA_034780415.1 Cichlasoma orientale
AAAACAATTTTTTACCCCCCCCCCCCCCCCCCCCCCCCCCCCCGTGTCATTTTGGTTGATCCACACCGGTTGGATTATTAGTGGCTGTGTTGGCGGTAAAGAACGCCCCGATGAACATTACAGCCGAATTGAACACTTCTGATTGTGGTTAGACTGGAATGCTTTTTATTGCCCATCAGGCAGTAAAAATATTTATTTTAAACTCCTCAAATAAGTGGAATTTTCCACTGGCAGAGGTGGCTGCTCTTTCTCTGGTCGAGTTGGCCGCAAGTCAGAGATTTTTTTTCTTTTTTTTTTTCTTTTTGTTTGAACCATTTGAAATAAAAAAGGAAGCATCCGAGTGCATCTTAGAGGAGCCATTTGCAGGGCTGCTGTACAGATTCTTAAAGCAGAGATAAGAGATTCGCTCACTCTGTGTTTGTGTCCGCCGGCCGTGCCCTGTTGTTGTGCAGAATTTCGAGGTGAAGGCGGATGACCTGGAGCAGATCTGCGAGCTCGGCAGAGGAGCGTACGGCGTGGTGGACAAGATGAGACACGTGCCCAGTGGTCTGATCATGGCTGTTAAGGTAAACAGAAATTTGACTTCCAGACTCCAGACATCTGTGCTTAAAACAGCCTTCTGAATGTTACTACTCAGTCATAGACGGAGATCCCCACACAAAACTTTTGTAAGCTTCATACAGAAATGTTTTTGCTCTCTGTGCCGACACCTCTAAAATTTGTGTTCTTGTGGGCATTCGTGAGGTTTCTCGTGTCCGGCTGACAGACCAGGTGTTCTCTGCCATCAGTGCTGATGTCAAACCCTGTCTTCACCACCGCGGGTATTACAGCTGGGGCTTTGCTTTTAATTATTTTCTGAAGCCATTATTACTCCAGAGGAAACTCTTTGGACAGATCCTTTCCCGGCACTGTTGCCTCATTTTCTACAGTTGCGTATTTCTCCTGCATATTTGCATTAGCAAAGAGCGACTGCTTCTGCTCTCATCGTTTGTTTCCTGTCGTCCTCCCTCAGCGGATTCGGGCTACGGTGAACACTCAGGAGCAGAAGAGGCTGCTCATGGATCTGGACATCTCCATGAGGACGGTGGACTGCTTTTACACGGTCACCTTCTACGGAGCGCTGTTCAGAGAGGTAGCGTCACAGAAACACTCGTTACTCATTTCCTTTGTGCGTTCATGGCTGAGTGTGTGCTTGGAGAGGCGAATAAAGAGGTGTGATTATTAAAAGAGGAAATCAATCAATCAAACTTTATTTGAGAGGACCTTTCACACAGGTCAGAGTGATTAAAACCAAGTGGGCGGAGCTTCTATATGCCTGAGATGACCATATTAGGGATGTCTGCTCTCAGTGACTTCATATAGATCCAGGATCAAAACCGGGCTAAAGTCGAAAATGTTCCTTTTTTGGTTTCTTAAAATTTCCAAACCTCTAGATTAACATGTAAAAGCAGATTTCATTTATCTATCTTTGGGTATTTTCTATGATTTTTTTTTCCCCATTCTTTGAATTATTTTGGTTCAGTAACGATGCAGATAGTCAGCTGTAGCACGACTCAGCAGGTTTACAGTAAGAAACCTTCATCTGATCACGGTCCACACAGCGTTATCGCCACAGGCTCAAGATGGAAAAGCCTCCAGCATCACTGAGGGGCACATTTTACGGGCTGAGTGGCCATTTCGCAGCCCCCAGGCGTGCGCGGCTGCACTGAGTGGGGGTTTTGTAGTAAAGTAGTGCATTGTTTATTTGCAGTTTATGCATCAGAAATTTTTGGACATAGTTTTGAGAGATATCGCAGGCCGTGAAATTAAGGTAACACACATTTTAAAGGCTGATTGCTACTGGTGTCCAGTCGAGTTTCTAACAGTGGCCTGGTGCTTTCTGTATGAATTATGATTCATAATTCTGTGACATGCAGAACCACCAGTGACACACATACCAGTGACTTTTTCTGGGCCGGGGGGGGGGGGGGACACCTCTGCAGACTGTGGGATGCAGAAAACTTCCTGCAGGAGTGAGTGGATGTTCAGGATTTCCTCACTGGGACTGAATCACTGGAAAATCTGTCACTTCCTGTCTGTTTGGAATCCGGCCGGCGGCTTTTTGTTCTGCCTTTTTTTTTCTTTCCTTTTTTTTTTTTTTTTTTTTTCCTGATCTCTTTACAAATCTTCCTGTCTGTTGCCAGGGTGATGTCTGGATCTGCATGGAGCTGATGGACACCTCCCTCGACAAGTTCTACAAGCAGGTGATTGAGAAAGGCCTGACCATCCCCGAGGACATCCTGGGAAAGATCGCCGTCTCAGTATGTTCACTTAAAATGGCCTAATGTGAATAATTCAAACGGAATATGAACACTCAAGTTAGCTTAATGACAGATATGGGTTATGTAACACTCATTTGCTTATTGATGGCCTTTCTTATTACAGATAGTAAAAGCTTTGGAGCATCTCCACAGCAATCTGCAAGTCATACACAGAGGTAAGAGCCTGATTGGAGACCTGTTAAACTCTCACTTTCCTCTTAGCTGCGCACAGCTGCTTCTGTTTTCCTCTTCCATTATTCCTTCAGACTCTTTCCAGATCTTACTGAAGAGCCACAAGTGGGTCTGTTAAAGCAGTTAAAGAAGCATCCTTTATAGTTCTGGGTCAGAAAACAGTGGAAGGGGTTTATGTGTACTGTGAGAGATTGATGGGCTGCTTGGTACAGCCTCAGCAGCAGCAGTGAGGGTGTTGTACTGGACTGTTTAGAGTAGGGCTGCAGCTATTCATCGAGTAACTCGGTTTTGCAAAAGCCCTCACTGCAAATTTTTTTTGCTTCGATGCTTCGTTTAATCCATGAATCTGTAGCGCTCAGTTGTCACCATGTAAACGAGAGCGTTTCTTCAAACGCTGCGACTAAAAATAGACGTGCAGTAGATGCATCTATAGGAGCACGCGTGTGAATAAAAAGTATTACAGCATTAAGCCCGTGTAGCTGCGAGTTTTCTCAAAAAAAAAAAAAAAGGACTGATAGCACAAAGAGGCGGAGCCGCTGCTGAGGCGGTGAGCTCAGGTGGAGTGAAAGAAAACGTTTTTCATCAAAGCTCAGGACAGACCTCAGCTCTGATATGCTCACTTTACTTCATAATAGCCTCCACATGCTCCTCTAAAGGCTTACACACACATACATACTCATTCATCTAGAGACACGCACACTTATTAATAAGACAAAAGTGTTTCTTATCTGATTATTTGATTAATCGGTGGATTATTGATAGAATACTCAATTATGACAATAATTGATAGCTGCAGGCCTGCTTCAGAGGATGGCGATCTAAGCTTGTAGCACTGAGCTGAGTGCAAACATCAGATGCAGCTGGATTGAACATAAGCTGCAAAAACACAAATCTTATTTTCACATCTCAATTAAAAGTTCATTAAAATGTTCTTTTTCTGTTCGGTCGCGTGCATTATATATTGATATGTTAATTAAGGCTCTGCGCATGTTGCTTATGCTAATTAGTCACATGGAGCGGTGGCGGTCAGAACATCATCGCTTCCTGACCTGCGCTGGAAACCCAAACTGTTATATGCATGTAAAAAAAATAATAGTGTTGCTTTAAAATTATTATCACCTGACATCTTTATTATGTTTATATCAGAGTCATTGCAGAAACGATACTGATATGATGTTATGATGAAATGTAGGCTGTAGGGTTTGAATTAAAGTCACACTTTGCAGAAACCTTGCAGAACTAATATATTGCGGCCACAGAACAAAATCTTGCAAACCACGTGCTGGTGATTAAAGAGCTGATCCTTCCTGTGTCAAACCTCTGCGACCATCATGATGCTCTTGTCGGGTCGCAGTGCTGTGTAACCTTTACACACAAAGTCACACCGGTCGCCAGTCTGTCGACCACAGCGCCGCAGCGGGATCAGTCAGGGCGACCACAGCGCTGCAGCGGGATCAGTCAGGGCGACCACAGCGCTGCAGCGGGATCAGCCGGCTGCTCTTTCGGTTACAAACAAACAAACAGCTCAAAGAACAAAACTCTTTACAGTCTAAAACTTCTGTTTGTGTGTTTGTTCATCTTTCCAGATGTGAAGCCCTCTAACGTCCTGATCAACACTCAGGGTCAGGTGAAGATGTGTGACTTTGGCATCAGCGGGTACTTGGTGGACTCTGTGGCTAAAACCATGGACGCTGGCTGCAAACCCTACATGGCGGTAAGAAGCATGAAGCTTAAAGTAAAATGAAATTTATTGTTTTTATGAATCAAAGCTCACCTTGTTTTTCTTAAAGTGCCGCCGAACAAGGGTCAAGATTTTGAGGCTTTGAAAGTTTCGGATTTTATTGTCCAACATTAAGTCCACACTTTCCAAACCCGAAGGTAGCACGCAAGTGAGGAACAAGAGGATGCACATTATTTTTTGGCCCCTGTTCACTGCGTCCCACAGAGTGAGACTTTTTAACCACAGCATCATCGTACACACAGGAGGAGATCCTGCTGCAGGGGCACAAATACAAGGTGCCGTAACAGGACTTCAGTGAAGTGATCTGAAAACGGCAGCCACGCTGCGTCCAGAGATGCGGGAGAAGATGAACAGGAGATCGGCCGGGTTTAAATCCAGAAAGGCTTTGGATTCTTGCCGGCCGAGTACCGAGACTTTTGTAGCGCACCTCTTAAACTGATCAGAAGTAGTTTACAAATGGAAGTTATATTAAAAACTTGGTCAAAGATTGAATTTACAGTTGTTATAGACTGTAGAAAATCTTTCTGAGCCTTCGGCCCTTTAGTGTTCTTTTGCTTGTGCACCTGATGCTGTCGCCTTCTAAATCAGCCCCCCCCCTCCCCGTTATACTTCCATGCTGCTGATTTTATCATCTGGATTCTAAAATGAGCTGATTATATGTTGATGATGTAAGGTCACTTTGACCTCACAAAACACGTTTTTGGCCATAACTCGGGAACTCAGACGCTTTCACCAAACGTCTGAGACGATAAAGTTTTAACATTTGCAAAGGTCCTCAGGTCGTTTTTACCGCCACAGCACAGTGCTCTGCAAAAGCACACAACTCGGGAACAGAATGTGAGACTTTGACCTTATTTCACAATTGTTTGAATACCGATTTGGTGGCCACCTGTTAAATCTCTTCAAAGGCCTCGCTGCATCTGTTCTATAAGTCTAGAAAGGCGTAAACATAAACTGCACCGGGGGGGGGGGGGGGGGGGTTGATGTATGTAACGGTGAGGCAGTAATTCTACACTTTACTAAAACTAAAAGCCTGGAACTGTTTTTGCTTATTAGAAGTGAACATTCGCTGAAGTTCATGTTGATTATACGAATGTTTGTGTGGCCCTGCAGACAGGAGAAAGCTACAGAAGCGTGATGCATCCATTTCTTTTTCAGAATTAAAGAGATGACTGTCTGAGATTAAAAAAAAGAAAAAAACAAGATAATTATCCCGTTAGAAGAGAAAAACAACACGGAGATTGTTTTGATGTCTTAAATCAGTGAATTAAGAATTGCACTATTGTGGTGGTGGGGGGCAGGGAGCACGTGCATGCTTGAATTCCCACAATCTTGAACTGCAGCTTCCACCGTCTTCTCTGCAGGTTCGTGAGCTTCAGCGTAGCAGCATCACTTTTCCATCTGCTGCAGGTTTTTGTTAGGGTGATCCGCCAAGTCTCCATTCATTTTCTTCTGCTTATCTTCTTCTGCCGGGTCACAGAGCAGAGAAACTTCAGCTCTCTCTCCTCAGCCATCAACTCCAGCTTGTGTGGGGAAATATTGAGGCATTTCCAGGCCAGCCGAGAACTATAATCTTTGCACAGAACACCTCACTCAAAAGTCACCCGGGAGGCATCCTAGTCAGATACCCAAACCACCTCAGCTGGCTCTTTTCAGTGTAGAGGGGTAGCAGTAAGGCCCAGGAATGCTAGGTATTACTAGCGCACCCTCACTATATGTTTAGGTGCCCCAGGCCTGCCCAGCATCCTCCCCCGCCACCTGATCCAACTCATCACCAGGTGGTGATCAGTTGACAGCTCAGCTCCTCTCTTCACCCGAGTGTCCAGAGCATAGGGCCGCAGATCTGATGATACAATTACAAAATGGGTCATCGACCTGCGACCTAGGGTGTCCTGGTGCCACGTGCACTTATGGACCTCCTTATGTTCAAACATGGTGTTTGTTATGGACAAACTGTTTGCACAGAAGTACGATAACAGAACACCGCTCGGGTTCAGATCAGGCAGGCTGTTCCTCCCAATCACGCCCCTCCAGGTCTCACTGTCATTGCCCACGTGAGTGTTGAAGTCTCCCAGCAGGACAGCGGAGTTGCTGGATGGAGCAACCTGGGGCACCCCACCCAGTGACTTCCAGAAGGCTGGATACTCTGAACTGGATACGCTGAACTGTCATTTGGTGCAGGACCCGTTCTCTGGCCCAAAGATGCAGAGAAACATCTCTCTCATCCACTGGAGAAAATTCCGACGTACAAACAGAAAGCTGAGGGGATACAAAAATACCCACCCCAGCTGCCCGCCTCTCACCGAGGGCAACTCCAGAGTGGAACAGAGTCCAGTTCCTCTCCAGGAGACTGGTTCCAGAGCCCAGGCCATGCCTCGAGGTGCGTTTGGCTATATCTAGCCGGGATCTCTCAGCCTCATTCACTGGCTCAGGCTCCTTCCCCACCAGAGAGGTGTTTCATAGCTGGGGATCGGTCCGCCTTGGCTTCCGCCTGACACACATTGCACCAGACCCCTGGGACATGTCCTGTGGGTGGTGGACCTGCAGGAGGGGAGGCCCATGTCTCCTCTTTGGACTGCACGGGCTAAACCTGGCCACCAGGCACTCTCCCTCAAGCATCCTCCCTAGGCCTGACTCCAGGGTGGGGTTCCAGTAACCCTTTTCCAGGCAGGGTAAACTATTCTCTTGATCTTTCTTCCATATGAGTCGTCTGAATCGCTCTTTGTCTGCCCCCCCTCCCTACCAGGAGGGCAAAGCCCCCGGACAACATAGCCCCTGGGATCACCGGGACACACAAACCCCTCCACCGTGATAAAGTGGTGATTCACAGAGAGGACGACTACATTGCAGTTCCACAGAAAACTGTTCTGCTGTATAAACACAAACTGTTAATGAAACTGTGATCGCTGTGTTGGAGTCTTCAGAGCTTTGCACCATTTGAATGCTGAGGATATTCATGCCGACGAGTGTTGGGGCCATAATGTTTTAAGAATGATAATAAATCCTGACAGACAATAAAGGGAAGCATTTGTACCTCTGACTGCAGAATGAGAGAAAGTGTAGAGCAGAGCATAATTCCTGTTGGTTTTGGCCGTGAGTGCCGACTTTAAAAATTAAAAGTCTCTTTATAACTGCGACCTCAAGTCTCTCATTATCACCCACCACACACTTAATAAGCCGATTACTCTTTAACTGTTGGGCAGGCTGCTGATTGGCCGACTGACTTTTAGGGCCAGACAGGTTGCTTGGTTCTGTGTGTGTGTGTGTACAAGAGGTTTGGGATGACGGGGCAGCGGGCTGGTTATCCTTGACAACCACTACCATTAGTGACATCATCGTGTGACCTGTGTCTGTCCACAGCCGGAGAGGATCAATCCTGAGACGAACCAGAAAGGCTACAACGTGAAGTCGGACATCTGGAGTTTAGGAATCACGATGGTAAAGCAGAACTCACGCTCATGCATACGTTTAATTTCTCTGAATGTCTCCATCGCTGCAAAAATAAATAAAGACTCTCAAGGCCAAACACGATTACCAATGAAACATGAAAACCTGCAGAGACAAAGACTTGTGAAATATTCATAGCTTTGCAGCTCAGGCCAGACCAGGGAGTATTTTGGCATCAAGGATTCAGCAGTTGACTCGTCCTCGTCTCTGCCTGTTCGATCGGCTGTTCCAGACGAGCAGCGAATGTTCCGGCACAATCTGCATTGTAAAATGGCACAAAATGGGCTTCAATAAAAAAAACAAAAAACGATGAATTCAGAGTAGTGGAAGGAAGCTTTCCTTTTTTTTCAAAATGAAGCATAAGCGGTCAAAGACAGAGCGAGCAATCAGGGTGTGGGATAAAACCTGCTGCGGGATGATTTTTGGAGCACCGGCTGCTCCTCGAGAGCTGGACTGAAGTAGGTGAAGCAGCTGATGAGATTTTAGTCTGAAGCTCATTAATGCAGTATAATGCTGTAACAGCGAGAGGAGAAAACTTAATATTAAACAGTGAGTGATATTTGGGGAGCCATATGCGGGAACCCTGGTTGTGGGTTCGGATATTAAAAAATACCGTGATTTGGGGGGAATTTGGGCCAGAAATCCCATGAATACAGTCCTGCACTTCTGTGACCAAAATGCTCCATGACCTCATTTTTTTCCCCCCCTCCCATGTGGCGCAGATCGAGCTCGCCATTCTGCGCTTCCCGTACGACTCATGGGGGACACCTTTCCAGCAGCTGAAGCAGGTGGTGGAAGAACCTTCGCCCCAGCTTCCTGCCGACCAGTTCTCCCCGGAGTTTGTGGACTTCACCTCTCAGTGGTACGTTTTGTTTTCCTGCTGTTTTGTCCCGCTTTCTTCCAGCCTGAACCGCTTCTCAGAAAACACCCAGACAGCAATTACCCACGGATCTTTGCGGAGGAGAAGCCTGCAGAGTCGCAAAGCTGCTACAGATCAGACTGAAATGTGTATTGATCCCAGCTGAGTGGGCTTCAGATCATTTCTCCTTTATTAGATTGGGCTTATTGTTGCAGTTTCTGTTGTCTTTTGCCTGGATGGAACTGGGACGATATCTGAATATGCTGTAAAAAAGATGCAGCTGCTCAGTGTGCTGCTTTATGTTACTGCTCCCATATGTGCCTGTTTCATTATTGGACATGTTATTGTCTAATTTTTGATTTGCGTCACTGTAATTTACAAGAAATGAGCTGCAAATATCGCTCTGCTGTGTGAACTAATGAGGGAGATGCACGCAGGTGAGGCAGGAAGCTGGAAGGTTTGGGGGTTCTTACTGGCAGACGGGCAGGAAAGCTCGGGGGCAACAGAAAGTGCCCTGATGAGTGCTGGCAGGTGGCTTCATCAGTGTACCATTGAAATGACAATAGGCAGCAGCAAAGTTCTGATTGGGTAAAATGAGGAAGAAGCCAGCCAATGTTAGTACATCGAAAATCTGAATCTGTTAAGGACTGTAATATTGATGTTTGATACTTAATTATTCATAAACTTAAACAGCACACTGTTACTGAGCCTAAATATATATGTACAGAAGATTCTGAAGCTCACCGCTAGCTGCTGTTCTCGCAAACAGTGGTGCACTTTTTCCATTTGCTTGTTGTACACCCAGACGTTTGTAACCTCGTGCCTCCCGGGCTCGACTCAAGAGTGTGCAGACGGGTCGGTCTCTTCATACATTTTAGTGATGGTCAGTACAGGAGGAGACAGAGTAAAACAAGGAGATATTCTGCAGACGACTTTGATTCTGACATTTCTCATTTAGAAGTAGGTGCAGCAAGTCGGGCGCATCTCGAGCATGATTATGCACAATTACAGGCATGCGTTGGTGTCACAAACAGTGACCAACACATCAAACGTGGTATGAGGGATCCAGGTTCACCTGTGGAAACCTTGTGAGATTTTCTTCCTTTAGATAGATTTGGTTGATCGAAGGGACTTAGGGATTTTTTATTCGGCATGATCTAAAGAGTGAGTTGGAGCTTTTAAGGAGGCCCAGAAGCGCTGTAAATAAAAAGGGTAGAGCTGTCACAATACCAGAATTTCAAGCTTGATGCAGATACCCAGGAAAAATACCACATAGGCAAAAAATGACAAAAAATTAAGAGGATCTTTTTTAATAAAGAGCAGAACAATACAAATAACATGACAATGCTATTTGTAAGTTCTCTAAAAATATAAAAATGCAAAAAATATATATTAACATAATTGTAAGGCCAAAAGTATTCACTCAGCCAAGTTATTGAATTCAGGTGTTTCAGTCACTTCCATGGGCACAGGTGTATAAACCAAGCACCTGGGCATGCAGATGCTTCTACCAACATTAGTGAAAGAATGGGTCGCTCTCAGGAGCTCAGTGAATTCCAGGGTGGTGCTGTGATAGGATGATACCTGTGCAACAAGTCCAGTGATGAAATTTCCTTACTACTAAATATTCCACAGTCAGCTGTTAGTGGGATTATAACTAAGTGGAAAGGATTGGGAACGACAGCAACTCAGCCATGAAGTGATAGGTCACGTAAGTAGGGTCAGTGGATGCTGAGGGTCATAGCGCGCAGAGGTCACCAACTTTCTGCAGAGTTAATCACTACACACCTCCAAAGCTCACGTGACCTTCAGATTAGCTCAATAACAGTGCGTAGAGATAGAATAGAATAGAATAGCCTTTTATTGTCATTGTACATGGTACGACGAAATTGTGCATGCTCCACTACAGTCCGTTTCTTTGCACTAAAAAAATAAAAATAAAAAATAGGGAATTAGAATAAATAGGTATCCACAAACAGAACTGTACCTTACTGTACATAAAGCACACATTAAATATACATAAAAAATACACAAAAATATACAAAACTGTACATTAGATTTCACAGATTTTCATGCAATGGGTTTAAATGGCCGAGCAGATACGCCCAAGCCTTACATCACCAAGCATAATGCAAATTGTCCGATGCAGTGGTGTAAAGCACGCCGCCACTGGACTCTAGAGCAGTGAGTTTGAGTGAGTTTGGTGTGGAAGAACTTGACTGGCTGCAAAGAATCCTGACTTCAACCTGATAGAACACCTTTGGGATGAATTAGAGGGGAGACTGTGAGCCAGGCCTTCTCGTCCAACATCAGTGTCTGACCTCACAGATGTGCTTTTGGAAGAATGGTCAAAAATCCCTATAAACACTCCTAAGCTCTGTGGAAGGCCTTCCCAGAAGAGCTGAAGCTGCTATAGCTGCAAAGGGTGGGCCGATGACATATTAAACCCTGTGGATTAAGAATGGGATGTTACTCAAGTTTATATGTGTAAGAAGGCAGATGAGCAAATGCTTTTGGAAATATAGTTTATGACAAATTTTAAGATTCTCTTAGATGTTGCAAAAAAACAAAAAAGACTATTTTATCCCTCTACTGCACACAGTGTGATGGTACCTGCTGAAAACGATTCAACATCATTTACTCAGTCACTTTCATTTTTCAGTCTCCAAGACATTTTTTCGTTGCCTTGGGGCAACGCTGTGCAACAATGGTACAAAACAGAGAAACTCATTAATTCATAGATCACAGGACAATCACTGGAGATCAAGAAAAACATCGATCAAAATGCCAGCAAATTATGAAAGAAATACCTGAAAAACACTTGAAACATATTTACATGTAGGACTTGATACAGGCTCGGGTTCGTATTGTGTCATACAGATTGTCATGTTGTGAGACGCTGCTGTCACTGTGTGAAACTTCACACAACAGTTCTTCTGTGCTAAAACAGAGGTGCACATTACACTTTATACACATCGCTTTTGCTGTTGCTATGCACCCAGGAACTCTCCATCTTCACTTGTTGGCCAGTGGGATGTACACGTATTGTCCAAGCGGACATCCCGATTTGGAATGGGAGCTGTGGGTCTCTGCTTCTTCCTCTTCTCCTCATACTTTTGAGTTATCCCACCACTGGTTCGCCCTCTTTTCTTGCTTTTTTCTTTTGGATTGGCAAAGACTTTGTGCGGTTTTGAATTTGAATGCATACACGTGCATGCAGTCGCTTTTTGTCGTCCCATTCTCAGTGCAGGCGTGTCTGCAGAGCAGCCAGCATGTCACCACTGCCATGTCCATCAAAGGAAAGCCGAGCCGCTGTCCGTCTCTGAGCTGCTTCTGTAGTGTTACTCCTCCAAAGTCTAACTGCACCAGCGAGGAGCAGATTTGCAATTGTGCCTCCAAGACACCTGACCCCTCGCACCTTAGCACCGATCATCACTGCTCGCTTCATTGGGATATAGGTCTGTCACACAGGTGATGGCCAAAATTCTCAAATGAGGGAGCGTGAGAGGCACGGCTGCGTGTCTCTGTTTTTCTTACTGCTCTCACAGTTTTCCTGTGAGATGTGGGAATGTTTGCTTCTCTGCATATTTCCTCCTGCTGGGTATTTTTTGTTCCGTTCTTTCTTAGTTGCTTAGTGACACATGCAGGTGTTTGCGTAACGGGAAGACACACACGGAGTGAGCTGCGAGGGGTTTCTTCATTTAAGACGAACAAGTCATCACAGCCTTGCCTTTAAGAAGGGGGGGGGGGGGGGGGGCTGGGGT
>JAVDPK010000732.1:215123-228656 GCA_034780415.1 Cichlasoma orientale
CCCCCCCCCCCCCCCCCCCCCCAGCGAGGATGCAGGCATTGCCGTCACCTTACTCCAGTAGAAATGGTGTCCAAGTTGGATTCATGCGCAGAGAAGGGGCAGAGGCTGCTGTGATGGACAGTGATGAAGCTACTAGTCTGAATGTTGACTGGTTGAACAAGGAATGAAGAAGAAGTACAAAAACCTTCAAAGATCAAAGACTACAAATGAACAGTGGATGAAATGGACAGTTTTAACGCTCCACTACAGGAGGAGGAATGCAGCAGGGACGAAGCTAAAGATGCAACAACAGTTGTCTAAAGGAGCTGAGTTGAAAGCAGCTGGATGTTTCACCTCTGATCCAAGAGGTTTCTTTAGTCCTAAAAGCTGATGGGCAGTCCCAAGTATTTAGTCCCAGGTGGGTTTCCACCTTGTCTGTGGTCCTGACACACCAGAACTCATCAGTACATGTTTATTGGTCGCTGCCCTGCCCTAACATCATGTGAGTTATAAAGCTCACATGTGAACGAGGGGTTAAATTGCCAGGGAAGAGTGTTTATGGGTGACTGATAGTCGGGGTTGCAGGCGTCCACTTTTATTCAGTATTGGTTGTTTCGGGTGGACATAGGACCTCCTTTACTCCCCTCTCAAACCCTCTGTCTGAAGAAGCCTTTTGGATGAGAGATGAAATGTCTCCAAGAACCTAAAAGAGGTCCGATTGCTTTTGACTGGATGAGTGAGAGCCTACAATGATATGCAACAACAATTCAAGCATTACCAAGCCCACACTAGTGGTTATTTTTGCCTCTGGTGACAGTGCACAGTTAGAGCAAATAGACTTGGCTTTTTAAAGCTCAGTGTAGCACCCGGCGTTTGGATCGATACTATCACAATACATCACCCACAATATTATATTATTGCAATTTTTAGTATTTGATAACATATACTGCAATTTATTACCTTTTTTCAACTCACTGCAGTTATTTTTATGCTGCAGAATGAGATTATCGGGCATACCAACACTGTCACTGAAACCTGCCATAAATGTTGCCATAAGAAGGATATGGTGTGCGATCAGTCTGATATCAGTCTGTGATTGAATGGGGTCAAGTTGGTGAGTTGGTTATCAGTCTGATCCTGATAATACAGCAATTAACTCTGATAAATCATCAAAAATCACACACCTGCTGCCGGCTACATGGACAGAAATTCACATTTAACTGTTACGTTTGCACTCAGCAGCCTTTCCGTCCTATATGACTCTAACCAGAATACAACCAGCTGGCAGCAGGTTGAGTCGAGTCCCCTCGTGTTGTGCGTCATTGACAAAGACTCATTCAGACTGATGGCAACATGTTGCCAATCTGTCTGCATTTATAAATCAGACAGCAGTTGTTTGCAAACCTTTGACGATCTCTCTGATGGTGATTGCAGTCAGTCCAAGTCAGACTACTGTGTGCCTTGTGATCAAAAGTGGGCGTGAATGTGCAACACCCTCAAACTGTGGACAACCGTTTAATCACTGCGAGCTGTAAATCAGTCACAGAATGTCAAAAAACTCAATGCAATTTTATTTGTTTTCATTCTTTTTTGTAGATGCAAAGAGGTTCCTGTCCTCTTTTTACTGGCGTGACTGAGACATTAGCTTGCTCTGAATTAGGAGGTGACTTTGTCGACATAAGTGTGTCCAGTGTGGGATGGTTTTTCAGTTGAGCCCATTTAATGTAAGTTTGCTCGGCTAACGTTACCTCAGGATGGCGGCGCATGAACCCTCTTGTTTGTAGTATTTCCAGATCGTTTTTAATTTAGTTAATAAAATATTGATGTTTGGTGTCCCTGTATCGATATAATATCACTGTCATGATACTGCTCCTCACTGCCTTTACCTGTTGAAGATCAGGTCCGGCTGCTTGGCTTGGGTTAGCGTGCACTCAGCTTTATCATCACTCTGGGTCCTTCGCCAGCTTTGCTTTAGCATGCTGTCTATGCAGATGCTGGCACAGAGCTCAAGTTGTGTTAGCAGTATAATGCAGTTGTTTCTGTCCTGGAGGCAGTTTGCCATCGCACTCGTGTTCCTTTTGTGCAATAAAAGTAACGTCTGCGTCTGCATCTCCACTCCTCGAAAGCTGCAGACCGCTCCACAGTTTTCCTCCTCCTGCACGCAGACTGAAATCGGCTGATTGCAGCACGAGTGTGCAGGAAGAAAACAGCTCAGTGTGCAGATCAATGAAGAGCCTTCGTAACACAAGGACATATTTATAATGTAATTACTGGATTTAGTACGGTAATGCCTCACATTACTGCGTTACTGCAATGTGATTACAGGAACTCGTTACTTTGTAACGTCTTACTCTGAACACTGACAGCACCAACAGACTTTCAGCGTGTTACCGTGTGTGTGTGCGCGCGTGCGTGTGTGTGTGTGTGCGAGTGTGAGTGTGAGCAGCAAAAATCTGTTCCCGTGTGACTGCCTTCAGCTTTTGTTCCTGTTCTCTGTTACTAACTGAAGTTGATTCTAGTTCATTTTTCTAAGCAATCAGTTTCCATAACTTTAAGCAAAGCCAGCTGATCAAACTGTGACATTTTTCTTTGGAAGTTTTTTGGGTTTTTTTTGGAGCAGGCTATCTGCTGGAGTAGTTCATGTTCACCTCGATTCCTGCAGGACACTCAGGCCCAGTGTCGCCTCCCTGATGGTGTTCTGTGAATCTGAGTGAATTTATAATGTCTGTACTGTTTAAATAATATACAGCTGCTGACCTGAGATAAATGGAGATACTCGATGCCTTACGTAACCGAAATGACACTTGATCACACTGAGAATCGAGGCCTCCTCCTGCTTAATGGCCTCACTCAGCATTTCCTGTTATTATCAGAAGACGATGCCACACTTTGAGCAGTACTCGGTATATAGAAACACACTGATGTGAGTTTTTTCTTTGCTGCTTCACTGCTTGGTTGTATTTTTCTGTTACCTTGAAATCCACTGAGTCTCTGATTTCTGTGACAGGCTACATATTAGGTTTCTGTGAGGCTTTTATCGAATGACGGTGAATCGGACGCTGAAACGGAGGCCGAAGGCAGCAGGCGGTTCAGTGCTAACTGTGGGAACAGTGGTGAGATGCATTTGCTGGCAATTAATGTTCATCTTTGCTTTTTCTTCTTCTGCAGCTTAAAGAAGGTTTCCAAAGAGCGGCCGACTTACACAGAACTCATGGTGAGTGTTTTTGTGTTAACAAATTCGATGCATGAATTACCTTCAGGCACCTTGTAATGCCGTTAATCAAACACTGGGTGGTGCACTAAGATTATTATTTACAAATCTTTGATTCTGGAAGCCAAGACGCTTCAGTGGCCCCGTCTATGGAAGGTTTACTAAAGGTCCAGAACTAAAGGCCCAAATTATCAGAGGCTGCAAGCGTTTCAAGTGTCGCAGCTCAAACAAAAGAAATCCTTAAACTAATCAGAAAGAGAATAAAAAATACACACAAAATGACCATTATAAGGTGCAAAGTGAGCATAGCTAGATACAAGGCCACTGCAATGAGCACAAAGACACGCAGATGCCCACAAAAGGAATCGCCTCTAAGAGATGAGCTCAGTTAGATGGAAAACCAGTGCAAAAGGCACACGGAGCACAAATGGGTGCAAACCAACAACAAAAGGACAAACGATGACAACAAATGTATGCACCAAGGGACTGAACTTAAAAACGTACACAAAGACAAGACAAGAAAGATCTAAAATGACCAAGAGATGCAAAATAAAACACAAATGGCTGGAAATGATTTTAGTTTTATTCCATATCAAGAAAGCAAGAATGAAGGCAAAGTCCGACGAAAACAAAGGAAAGCTGAGTACCGTCACAGAAAATCATTGCACTCCAAGTGCGATGTATAAAAATGATAGTAAATAATCTTAAATTTGACATATTATGTTCAAACTATACCCTAAACTATAAAAAAAACCTTCATGAATACACTGAGCTCGAGTTACTCTCACCTGGATCAACAGAAATGAGGACAATTCTTCAGTAGAACGCAATCACTAAAAACTCACTGAGAGGAACATTTCCTATAATCCGAGATTCCTACACACACCTCTGAAGTTTATATTAATGAACTTTTCGTCTGAACAGCTGTTCCACACACTGACTCCTGTGACTGTGATGCTGTGATAGTTTAATTAGTGCTTGCTACAGGATTCCTCTCACGTCCTGATGATTCGGTCTTAAATGCAAAGACTGGTTTGCTGCCCTGCACATTATTCGTGCAGTTCTTTGAATTTCATTAGATAAAAAGTGGATTTGATGGTTCAGGTGAGGTGGTATCACTACAAGAGATGACAACAAATACGTGTAAAACCAGTGCCCAGAGGTGCGTAACGACTGTGACTGCATGCAAAACAAATGCAAAAAGACACAATGTCAACAGATCCCTGAGGGATGGACAGGGACCACTGCAATGTGCAAAGTCGCCACTAGGAGATTAAAAACGAGCAAACAACTGCAGAAACAAACACTGCAGAAAGACACTGAAAGATGCAAAATAACAGCTGAGACACAAAATGACAATTACAGGGTGCCGAATGACCGCTTAGAGATGCTAAATGACCACAACAGGTGCATAGTGACAATGATTAGGTGCAAAACATTCAAAAAGACCACAGGGGGGCTAAACTGACTAAAAAAAAAAGAGAAAAAAATGTATGAAATAGATGTAAAAGTGCATTACAGGTACCAAATAGCTTGATCACATATGTTGTCTCCTTCTTCAGAGTTGATGCTTAATGATTTTCTGATTCCACTCCCGACTAATCCAGTGTCTGTTTCCTCCTCAGCAACATCCCTTCTTCACCTCCCATGAGGCCAAAGACACCGACGTGGCTAGCTTTGTGAAAGTCATCTTGGGAGACTGAGTGCATGGGAGGGAGGGGGGATCTGTTTTAAAAGAGGAAAAAAAGAAAATCCAAGAAAAAGCACCAATCGCAGCCCCCTCCCTCGTTTACCTGCAGGACTCCCTTTCACCCCTCCCTCCAGTGGCAGACAAACGGAGCCCAGAGGAGCCGCTGACGGCGCAGAACGAGGAGTCTGTCCCCGCCCCCACCTGGCCTCAGCACCCTCTGTACATCACCTGGCACGGTGGGAGGAGTGGAGGAGACGGGAGCCTCACACAAAATCTGGAGTAATTTATGATGTCTGTATGCAAAACCTCCCTCTTTGATTCGATTTGCCCCACCTCTGAGCTCCTCCTCCAGCATTGCTGTCAGTCAGCGAGCTGACTCTGTGGCCTCCATAAGGGTCGAGTTCTATTTTCTTTTTGCTGAAAAGCAGAAATAAGAAGATGTGCAGATTATATAAAAAAAAAGAAGAATGATATAATCTATCTGTGTGTAATCTAAATGTTTGCATACTCAAAGCAAGTGTTGCATAAGATTATTAATTGACTGCATGTACAGAATATCTCTCTGGATAAAAACATGCTCATGTGGCCAGTGAGGAACAGTTGGAGAGTCCGAATGTTGACTTCGGGGGCTCCCCCTCGTGGTCACAAAGAGGTACTGCACTTACACTGCTTTCCCCTGATTACAGTGGAGGTCGACTACACGTTTTGGGCTCTTGGCTGCCTGTGAGTGTGCTTGTGTGTGTGAGCTGGTGCATGATATGTGTGGGCATGTTCACAGGGCTGCACGGCTCCAGGTGCAGGTAGAAATGCAGTTTTTTTTTTGGGCTCTGCAACATTTTTGTGATGATTTTTCTCCTCTGCAGTCTCGCTGTGCCTGCGAGAGCTCGACGGGCGGCCGTGCCGTAGCTGCGGCCGACCGCAGCGATGCATCAAGTCAAACCCGCGGATCTGCTCGTCCTGTTCAAAAATGACAAGTGTCCTAAAGAGCTTTATTTTAAAAGTAGTTTTAGTCAAAAGCTGGGTTCGTGCATGGATTTCTTTAATCCCGATTCAGTGTTTTCACTATTTTGTCATTACACAACTAGCTCCTTTCAAATTAGACATAAACCAAACTCGGCTGGACATTTCACCATCTGTCTGAGGAGACCTTCCAGGCTCAGCTCACAATTTCTCTTTTATAGTCTGGTACAAGCATAGACTGTATATTAATGATGGACATAGCCACCGTGCCACCACCCACGGGTTCTGGACTTTTCAGCATCACTGTTTTGGCTGCTGCTGCGTTAGTTTTTTGGGGCCAAATTTATGAATGGATGAACGGCTATCAGCAGACTTCATTTGCACGGTGCATCCATTAGCTGTGCAAGTGCAACGCACAGATGCAGATACCTGCTTCTTTGTGCCGAGTAGCAGACTAATAAACAGAACCTCTGCACCGCAGAGCAAAGCCATGTCAGGTAATTCAATCCAATGAAAATGCTCCAAAGGGAACCAGGAGTGAAGAGGTCCAGTTCAGTGACTCCAACTAGTAAATGAAGAGGGTAGCTGTGCATAGATATCAAAACTCTTTCTTTTACAAGGCTTTAAACATGTTTCTTTCTGCTGTAAATCGTTTTAACACTGTAGTCTGTGGGAACTGCCTTGCTTTTTTATGGTGAGTCACGAGAGGAAGTGCAACTCAGAGCTTGTTGCTTCCTACATGTGAATGGAAGCCAGCTAGAGGACAATTTCCTCACAGAACAGTGAAAAATGAAAGACCGTAATATGTAAAAATCCATATTTCTGACTCGTCCTTCGCTCACAGACACCGCGCTCTGAATGCTCAGGATCTTTTTCCCTGATGGTCATCGCTTTTGAGGCTCAGTGGAACCGAAACATTGTCTTGGATTCACACGAGTGTGAAGACGCTCCTGAAGCAAAGAGCTCGACAGTCGCACACCGCGCTCAATCCAGACGGCGCCTATTTTAGATCTGCTGGATGAGATTCGTGCTGTCCTGCACGTGCAAAGAATAAAAAGCCGAATCTTTAAGTTCATGTTCTCACGCTCAGCCGCTTCCGGCGTCCGATTTGCAGCAATGATTTCACGCTGAGGGTGTTTCAGACTCTGCTGAGCGCTCCAGCAGCGCTCGGTCTCTCTCGCAGACACAGTTTGATCATTTCTGAAGCGGGCGAATGGTTCCTGCGTGCAGGTGAGACCGCAGAGGTGCGGGAGGAAGCTGGAGTTGTGTTGCAGCCGTGCAGCCTCGTGTTGCACACACATTTGAAATGGTGCGTGCGTGTGTGTGTGTGGGGGGAGTTTTTCTCCCCGTTGTCTGTACTGAGCCAATCACAACCCTCTCCACTCCACGTTTACCATGAAAAGAACTGGATACTATTACTATTATTGTTATTATTAATATTAATTATTGTTATTATTTAGATCCAGGTTTTTTCTCCCCCTTTCACATATTTACTGCAGTTTCTCTTATTTATTATAACTGCTGTTTTCCCTTTGGAAACTTGACCGATCCATTAGAGATTCTTCTCGTGTTTGTGTGAGCTGTGTGCGTTTCTTTTCTTTCTTTTTTTTTCTTTTTTTTCTTTTTTTGTCGTGTTCTTCTTGGCTCAAACACGTAAATGCTTTTAATCTGTAACTTGCAAGCCTTCTATGTGCCTCTTTATAGAAACCGACTAAGGAAAATAATAGGTTGTTATTAAGAACGATGCAGGGATCCGCTCTCTCCCTCCTCACACGCTGCATGGCATCGTGATTCCACTTTGTGCTTGTTTTTGTCACTTTGTGTTCCTTGTTGTACTGTAGCTGATGCTCGATTGTCTCGTCGTCTTCTTTTTTTTTTTTTTCTGGACATTTGTATTCGTCTGTTCATAGCCGTGGTTCTTGGCTTCTTTCTCACGCTGATTTCTGAGAGCAGGAAGTGCGGAGGCCCAGCTGATGCCTTTGGAAGTTATGGAGGAACGACTCTAATGTCAAAATGGGAAACTTGAAATGTTTTCTGTGGCTGAGCGGCGAGGCTTTGTCATAGTTTGAGGATTTACATCATCTTCATGCCTTTTTAAATATTATATTGCTGAATTATCATGTGATTTTTATTTTATTTTTTTCATTCTAATTTTGACCTTTTGGTTCCTTAAACGGTGTCAAAATGACTTAAAGGCTCAATCTGTGATTTTAAACATGAATCAAACATTAATAATGCGTTTTTTACCATCCACTCTGCCACGCTTACAGTGTGAACCTGTAACATACGTGTTGATAAATTTGAAATTGTGACAATCTGAAGAATATTCCACCTTTATAAAAACCACAAACCCTGAAACTATGCCTGCACCTGACGGGAAATCCTTCAGCTGATTTTTTTTTTTTTTTTCTCAAATTCTGGACATCAGCAACATCATTATCAGTAAATTATTATTAACTTTTGGGCAATCACACCATACATATCATTGACATTTATGATCTTATAAACTTATAAACATATTTGCTCGTTTCTCTTCATGGCTTTGATGTGGCATCCATGTTTTACTGAAGACGTTCTTGATTCAGCTGTTGAGATTGCCCTGAACGGGTCACCAAAAGAACACTCCCTCGGCGGTGGTCTAATTTCTCTGCTAATATCAGATATCAGATGGAGAATAGGCTGCTGGGAAACCTTCCGGAATCAGACATGCAAACCTGCCCCGAACAAACCCGAACATAATCGGACCGAATTATAATTCTGCTCCCAATTCTTTCAGTTTGATGCCTGAAACACACTTCAACAAACTTCCTGTCACCGGGATCATGCTGTCCATGCGCAGGTCCATTCAGGTTTCAGATACTGAAACACAAACACGAGACCTGCAGCAGCAAAACAGACCCCCCCCCCCCCAATCTGATTAAAGTTGACTTAGGACCCAGTTGGACTCAGTTCCTCATTGTGTAGAGGCTTCAAACTTACGGGAAATGTAGTTGTAATAAACAAACCTGCCTGGTGCTGGGCCCTAAGGTTCATTACATTCACTTACAAATCCTACCAAGCAAAGACCCATCAGAGGCATCCCTGCCGCACGTCTGAATGCTGCTGAGGTTTGGCTGAAAAGTGAGAGGACACTTTTCCTCCTCAACACTTCTGCAAACAGCTCGTTGCTGCGATGCTGCGGCGCTAACCACTGCAGCAACGTGCAACACAGAAGCTCATAAAGCGCACTCACCGTGCGACACTCAGCGATGCAGAGCCCCACGAGGTCTGCGTGGGCGTCTGATCAAAATCCTGTCACTGCCAAGTGAACAACAGAAGCGGTGGCATCAATCAGACTCCCACTTTTGCATCAAACTGAACTCGATTATGGCTCCGCAGACCTCAGATCAGCAGTGAGTAGACAAGAACTCATGATCATCATTCATGAATTAGCCTGCAAAAAAAAATAATTTTCACCTTTTACTTTTCAACCAGGACGTTTTTACAACTGACCGAACACGTTTGCCCCAAAAAAGTGATCTGGTGTGTGGGATTGTATTTTAAAAACTATCATCTCTCTCTTGTTTTGCCAGCCTTCCAAACCCAGTCCCCTGCCCTCAGTCGGGTAAAGTCCGCCCTGTCATGTTATCAGGGAAGTTTCCTGTTTTGATGCACAGTGAAAACCTTCCTTTCACCCCATAACCTTCTCCCTGTTGGGCTCGAGTCCCACAACCTTTGGCTTCCACAATTCCTCGAAGTGCGCGCCTCACAACGCTTCCTTCTTTTTCCTTATTAAACTGCCACTTCCCTCTGTTGTCACGTCTCTCCATAGGGTGGATGACAGTTTTACTCCCACACCTCATTTTGCAACTTTCCCAACTCTTCTCTGTAGTGAAGCTGCGGATTCGTGGCAGAGTGAGGACACTAAGGGCTTCCTCATTAGCGCATCTCCGTGCCGAAGATGGAAACATGAAAATAACAAAATTCAAGTCATAATTTTTCGAAGCAGAGTGAAATTATCTGTCACGGGTCGAGCCTCGAGAATCCTTTTTTTTTTTTTTCCTCCCTTATCAAGATAATCATGATTTTCACTAATTTTGCAAATGTGACCAAAGAGCCGGAGCCAGGCTCAGGGGATGGGAAACTGTGTCGGACTTATCATCACATGCATTGTCTCATAGCAGTGGGTTAGGTTTGTATAGAGCTCGTAGGTGTTTTAAGTGCCTAACAATACATTTCTGTGGTGTGCATTTACATTGAAACACTTCTCTCTCCATGAATGATGCTTAAACACTGTTTCGGTCCTTCGCTTCCTGTCCTGGACCCACTGACACTGCAGTTTGCTGTGATGTTTTGCACTGTACTGAGAAGTCATATCACATTGTCACATTATGAGTGTGTTACTGTAAGGAGGCAGTCGTTCAGCCGATGAAAGGTTGCGGCCCATGTGGTCATTATTCAGCTTTGTTTTTGTGCGAGTTTGGAGTTAGAAGGTTCTGACTTTTATTTAATTGAAATTGTGAAACTGTAAATTCTCAAATAATACCACGATTTTCTTCAACTGCTCAGTTTGTTTTGCTGCTGTTTGCACTCGTGAATCACATTTAGTCCGTACAGTCCCTGAACCCTGCGAGGTCATTATCGAGGATAAAGGACAAAACACAGACCTGTTACGTATTCTGATAGGTTAGCATTGGGGTACTCGGATCTCAGAGGGTTACCTTAGAAAAAAGGCTTTTATTGTGAAAAACCTTTCCCGAAAGCCTGCGATTGCTAATTTTCAAAATGTTATTGAAAAGTTTCCTCTCAAGTTACTGGCTGGAAGTCTTCTAGTGATTCTTGCCAATAAATGCAAATCAGTGGAAACATTTAGTGTTACCATATGAAGAGAATCAATGCAAAATCATTGCTGTGCAGTCAGATTAGTGATCAAAGGTACTCATTCTCTGCAGGCTCCAAGCTTCTGCAGACAAGGATGCAAATGTACCCCTCAAGTGACAGTCATATTTTTAATTGCTCTAATTGTTTTTATCATACCTGTGCTCTCGTAAAGGAGGCACAAAATGATACACATAAATGGCTCCATACACCTTTTCATTCTTGTTGCCCCACAATTGGGCCAGTTCCTCTAAAAGAAACGATGGAGCATTGTAGGAGGAGCAGATTAATAATTCTGTGGTGGGAAACATTTTTATGATTAAAAATATCACAGACGGCACACAGAGATATGCCCGGTGTTATAAATGAGGCCGCTCGGTCACTCGATGGCTGAGCGGACTTTACTGTGATGGCCGTTTGAGCCCGTGTGAGAGCAGAGAAGACTGACTGATGTTTGGGTGTCGGAGCATTTCCAGCAGTGAGAGCACGTCTCAGACACACAGTTTCCTGTTGTGTGCCGCGTGTGAGCGCACGTGTGGAAAATGGAGTCACTCAGCATGGATGACCTTCCACCTTTAGTCTGTATGACTGTTAATATTTTTGTTTCCACTGATATTACATTTGTAGTTACAATTCAGAGCTAATTAAATATTTTATATTTGTCACTTTGCATGAGAAACAGTCCCCCCCCCCCAAATAAAACAGAGAGAATTATGAAATTTTAGTAAAATCATTTTTGCGTTACCAGCAACTTTCCAAACGTGTCAACACAATGAGTAAATCATACATTGCATTCTGGTAATTTTAGTTATTTTGCTTTTTTTCACAAAATAAACAATTACAACTTTTAATAAATTCTTAGGATTTGTGCTTGAGAAATATTTTTTAATGTGGCTTCATTGTGTAATTTAACTTGTTCTGCCAAAAACTGCCAGAATATATAATGTATGCAATTTGTAGTGAGGAAAACAGCAGCAGCCAATGGGATCTTTGCTACTGATATACACAATGAAGGGACTACTGACGACTTTATGTGGCTGGGATTCAGTTTGGCTTGCAGAAGCTAAATATGTGCGTGATGTTCTTCCTCGGTTCTTCGTTACTTAAAGCTATTTTATTTCTTACACTGAAAATAAACATTTTATTAAATTATGCATTAAAAAAAACACCTTTGTGTTTCCTCAAAGGACGGTTGTACAGACAACACGCACACAAATGAGAAACACAGCAGGTTTTGTGTGAGACCCTCCTAACTCCACACAACTCTGTTTCTTCTGTTCAGCGCCGACACTTCTGGTCACAGTTGATTCATGTTCACCTTTCAGTAGGCTGTATTAAGAAAAGAGTCGAGTCCAATCACACGGCACGTGGGATTTTCCTGTGTGTGTGTGTGTGTGTTTGTATGTTGTTTGTCCCATCAGTGGACTGGCCAGAGAGCAGTGCTATCTTTACTCTGCTGAGAAATAAAATGGTCATTATCCTCCTTTTCCTTTGTCATAACCTGCACCCAGAAAAGGATTTTCCTTTCTATTTCAGCCCTCATATACGCTGGCTTCCATGTGGGAATTCCCATCCATGAGTCTATTTGTGACCCGCGCTCACCTGCTGACTAAACTTCAGTCGCCGTTGGCCAGCAGGGGCAGGACGTCCGAGTGGAAACTGTCCTTAGTGGGGAATCTGTTTTCACATCCGATCGCAGTTCCCCTTTTAACCTCTTAGTTCATTTGTGCAGTGTCCAACAACAGGCATCCGTTACTGGAACACCACACACTTATTTCTTTCTTTTTCTGTTTGCATGTCAGAGAGAGAATCAGGAAACTGTAGATGTTCTTCCCCATCCTCAAAGCGCATCAGATGAATGAAATCCATCAAAAAAGCCTGCTTTGTGTGGGAGGCTCCTCCAACCCTTTGCAGATGTGTTTGGCTGGATTGTATCAAGTGTAAATCTGTTGTCTGTGAATCGTGCCGAGCCGTCTGTCGAAAACTACAACAAGACTTGTGAACCGTGGCGCTTTCTGTTTCTCAGTCGCAGGTGGTAAACTGCTGGTACACACAGCTGTATGTGACGTTTGCAGTGTCGTGTTGCGTTATTTGGGGGGTGGGTGGGAGATTGCTGAATAATCCAGAGATGCTACTGTACGTGGAAGAGGGCCTTTTTGTGTTGCTGTTGGGTGGGTTCGGGGTCACCGTGCTGTGCCCCATGGGAAGTGAAGTTCTCAGTATATTTACACGTCTCTAAAGCCTCTGCTAAAGACTGATGACTGTTCATTTAGAGCTCAATGAATTTCTATAAATATTTTAAATTGCTCAAACTGATTGTGTGCAATTGTAATGATGGAAATTCAATTAAAAGAAGAGGTATTTTTACACAGTAAGCTCCGCGTCTGCTCAGTTTTTTCATTATATTTTTGGCTGTGAAAGGTCAAAGGGTAAACAAATGTCATCAAACTACATGTGATGTTTCTGTGTAAAAGTATGTATACATAGATGCCACATTCGTCACTGCAACAATGCTTGCAATAAACCGCAGCATTATTGCTTGCATTAATACTGCAGACACATTGAGGGGAGGCAGAGCTTTTTAATTGGGAGGTTTGGTTTGACACAAATGCTACAACTGTTACCCTGCGACAGCTGGGATAGGCTTCAGCACCCTGTGACCCTGGATTGGATAAAGGATTATGAAAATGGATGGATGAGAGAGGCAGGTGAATCATTGAGGCCTCAGTCGTATACCTCTTTGCAACCTTTTTTTTTCTCTGCCTGACTCTCGAAGGAGAAGGTCGCATCTTTATCTCTCTCCCGCCCTGCCCATTTTCCCTGCTTGCTGCTGCTG
>JAVDPK010000732.1:228860-240133 GCA_034780415.1 Cichlasoma orientale
TAATTTCGTTGTATGTATAATGATTAATCTCACTGTACGTATGATGACAATAAAAGCCCTATTCTATTCTATTCTATTCTATTCTAACCTATTTCACCTGGCAACTGCCAGCAACCACTCACCCACTCCCTAGCAAATGGTTGTCAGTTGGTTGCTGACTGGTTTCTAAGCCTATAGGGCCTTAGTCTCTACAGCGCTGTGTACAGTGAGTGTCTTCTAACTTTATTTCTTGTGTTTGTGAATTGCTCACGAATTGTTTGCAGATGCAGCTTGATAACCAAGCTTGCAAACGTTAGCTGATAACTCGGCACTTCAATCTCTCTTTCGAGCCACTTTTGGCTCCAAAAAGCAACATGGTAATGGCTGAAACACTGATAGATTAATTAAAATTTTCATCTTTTTGTCTTTCTAACCATAAGCCATCATTAGCTTAGTTTAGTGTCCTGGGCACCTTCTCTTGCAGGTTTTCCGAGCAGGCCCAAGTGGGAGGAGACCCCCAAAGTAGAAGAAAAATTTGCTGGAGCGATTATATGTCTTGCCTATCTTGGGAATGCCTCAGCATCCCATGGAGGAAATGGAAAGTGTTGCTGAGACAAAGGACATCTGGAATACTCTGCTTAGCCTGCTGCCACTGTGACTCAACTTCAGATAAGCAGAAGATAATGGATAGATGGATGGAAAGCCACTTGGCATTAAGCCAGCTTAAAAGAAGTACTTATTGCTCCTGTATATATCAGATTTAACATGCTCGGAGTAAAATATTAGAAAACCGCTTCTCATCTGTGGGATATTTTCTTCGATTCCCTGCTGGTTTCTTATTTCATTAGAACATCAAGAAGCAGGACAAAGACTGGTATTTTCTAAAGGAATGGGTCAGAGCTCAGAATACTCAGAGAAAGATCTCTCATGCTCAGATGTAGCATCTACATTTTGTGGCTTCTGTAGTTGCACACATTCAAAGCTCTGCTCAAGAGCATTTTATGAACTGTCCTAGAAAGTAGGCGTGCAACTGCTCTGAAATCAGACCCAATCCTTGATGCTAACATCCGTACTGTTGTGTTGTGTGGTTTCCCCGTTTTGCAGCATATCTCATTTACAGTGCATTACTAACAGAGGGATGAGGACGTTGAAGAGGTGCAGCGTGTCAGTGCATCAGTGTAAACACAAACACAGGAGAATCATGTTACAGACATCACGCGAATGATGCAGCCGCAGAGCGTTTTATGACAGAACTCCTGTTTTCTGAACTTCTGGTTTCACAGGGTCCAGAGTCTCCAGAATGAGTGGGGCCCATGGCCCAGGCCACTCTGCAGGACCACTCATGCTTCAAGAGGGGCCAGTGCCACCCCATGCCCCCCTTCTGGCCATGCATCTGTAAAGAGTGAACAAAATTAACCAAATTGTGGGTTTGGAGAATTATAGTTACATCTCTAGTAGACGTTTGTGAGAATGATGAAAGAGAAGCTTTTATATGCACACTGTTTGTATCTCATCAGCGACAGCAGGAATTCTGAGAATTCCGATTTTAAGGGAGCTTCCACAATAAATCTGCACTTTGATTTGCTAATCTAGGTCTGTAAACTGATTTAAATTTGGCTGTGGGTGAAGATTGCCTTCTTCTTCAGCATTATTGTGTTTGAATTTGGAAGTCCTGTTCTGACCACATGGAGCTTCTCTAGTATGTCAAAACAGAGACCCTACAACTGGAATTTAATTTTGAGGAAGAGGACAACGTCAAAGGAGCCAAATCTGGTGAGGAGGGTGGGTGATGAGAAACATTTAAACCACAAGACATTCTGACGTGTAAAATGAAGAAAAATTTCCTATTCTGCACTATTTCTAGATCAGAAATCAAATTGAAGCACATTAGTGGCACTGACCGTGTAAACTCCGCCGCACAAAAGGTCACATTCCTTTGAGTTGTATCCTTCTATTGATGCAGAGTTCAGATGCTGCTCTGGTGTCTTTGATCTACTCATCAGTGGCGTGTTACTAACATTGTGATATAGTGGGGAAAAATGGCACGAGAACTAAGTTTAAGTGTCAGTTTGGTATTTGGAGCATCTGGTCATGGCTAGACTAAAGGTTTGTAAGGTGACAATGCTTGGAGATTATCAAACAAGACAGTAACACAAAGAACACAAGGCAACAACAGAAAAGGAGAAAAAAAATTAAACAGGCACATCTTCAGAAACTAGAAAATGTTCGGGAGGGAATCCATCCACAGATCCTCCTTTGTTTAGTGAATTAACAGCTTTCCATATCTCTTCTAAAGCACTGGACGCATTCAGTGAGAAACAGCCTCAGAGGTAAACTGTAAAAAGATTTAGAATAATTTATCATCATGGGCTAAGAATTGTAGTTCCCCTCTTCAGTCTTGATTAGCGAGATATTTGCCTGATGTTCCTAATCCTCCGCACGGAATTGAATATTTACCACTTCCCTGGTAAAACACTGGTTAGGGATGGGTTTTGTTTTGTTATGGCCACATACTCTGCAGGCAGATGCTCAAAACTTGTAAATATTACATTTCAAATGAAGTCTCATTCATTCTGGAACTTTCTATTTGGGAATTCCGAGGAGGTGAAAATTATATAAAAATGGATTCATGTTAACTGAATCCAAACCCTAGCCTTTAAGAGCCCTTAAGAGGTTAAAGGCATCAGACACAATACATGAAAAGCACACATTTGTGTGTTATTAGTCAGATTGTGTTTCTGTAATTGTGATTTAGGTTAAAAGAAACAAACACATTTTATGAGGAATAAATTAAGAAGTCCTGGTCATTCCAAAGGGTTCACAGAGTTCGTTCCTTTATTTCAGTCTGAAACAGATACCAGAACGGTTAAAAGAAATTAAAACACGGTTAAAACATCCGTTTCATTGCTTTGACATCTGAAAACACTAAGTAAGCATCACAGCAGATTTGCTTTCTTATCTTTCTTTCCTTTGATTGCCCTACTGGCCTGCGACTGGTGTGTTTGCATAGTAAAAAGTCACGTAGCGCAGCAGCTCCAAAGCGGTGAGCTTCAGGGGCTGGGAACTGGACCCGATGAACTTCCCTGCGTATACAGTGTGAGGATATGCCGTGCAAACAATAAATAAATAAATAAAAAACAAAAAAAAATCCAAAATCAAAACACAATCTCCTGAATACCCTGAAAAACACAAGCTAGATGAGAGGCTGAGGGGCTAAGAAAAGCAAAACAAAGCCACCAGAAGCTAAACAGTGTGCTGAGAGATGCCTGGACAGGACAGCGAGGAGGCCCACGACAATGCAAACCACCTGCTCCTCCATACTGTTTTGACGCACATCCCTCCCACGCCCAACTCATCGACTTTAATGTTGGGAAGAGGAGTTTATTTTAAGCTTCGTTCCGCACCACACAACAGCTTCCTTCCTGTCACGACCATCTCTCAGACACTGGGGAGCAAAGTTCAGCCTACAGTTTGGAAACCCCCATCCTGCATTCATAGAAATTAAAATAAAGCAAGAAATTTATGCTTATTATTAAGTGGGCTGCATTCACCACATTATTTTTATTTTTAAGTGTGTTTTTTTTTAAAAAAAAAAAAGCCCCCTTAATGAATTTTATCCTTGAATCGCACGCATCATCTGAGCTTCCTCTTTACCTCCTTTACTGTGTCACTGTTACACAACACTTTGAATTATGTATTACAGAAGCATTCGCATTTATTTTTCATTCATACAGTAGATGGAAGGGTTTGTCTTTGTCCTAGATTCATGTTTAGGATGAAACTGTGTGTGGTTACTGTAAACGCCTGCTGATTGGACAGATTTTTGGATGGATTTACAATCACATTCAGATTACATAAGCATTTGCATACAGTGTGTTATTAAATTAAGTTCATGCAGGGGGTTGGATGGTTCTGTGTTTGGCAGCTGATTCACAGATGCTTTTAACATTAGTGGAAACATTTTGGATGTAAACAAAATTTAAATCCCAACATCAGAAAATATTTCCTAAAAAAACCCAAAACAAAACCACAAAAAACACAAACATTTCTCGGAGGACTCGCACTGATTTACATGACAGAATCTTATCATCTCTAACTTTTATAAAAAAAAAAATATCTTAAGGATGGTTTAAAAACCTCAAAAAGTAAAACAGTAAAGAAATATCACAGATGGATTTATATCGACAAGGTTTAATGTTATTGTGCACATTTTATGTTTTTTTGTTGTTTAATAACACATTTATGCACATGATTTAAACACATAACTAACATTAGGCTGTTAGTCTTTCTCAGACTAACAGCCTAACTACAGATAATTATAATAAACTGCCACTCATGCCAAACCAATGCAAAAATGATTAAAATGTTATTTTAGACTTATATACTTTTTGAATGCATGTCAACCATCTAAACGTCTAACTTCTCTGTATTACAAAGTATTCTAGAGTCAAATATGAGACAGCTACCAACAACACAGACAAATTTACAACAGAATGACTCGAATGTGTTGCAGTGAGTCAAAGTCAGCCTGACTGAAACGCTTTGGTGGGACCTTCTGAAGCTGTGCATCAACGAATGTCCACCAACCTCAATAAAGCTGCCTTTAGACATATTTGTCCAGCTGTGCACAAAGGAAGCTGGAACTTGGTGTTCAGTGTGATCGCCACCTAGTGGCCGGTCAGTATGAGCAAAGATGTTGCCTATTTGGCTGCAAAGGGTTGATAAAAATGTCGGAAATGGGGCGAATTAATTCAGTTTACAAGATTCATGCTCTGATAGCTGTAGGTTTGGTTCCAGGGTTTGGAGCTCTGAACCGAGAATCTCGTACCACAGACTGCAGCTTGGATGACCACAGCAGTGTTTTTGCACTAAAATAAACACTTATGTGTGTGTGTGTGTGTGTGTGTGTGTGTGTTTTTAACCTTTCCGGTGTAATAGTAAAATGAACCAGACATTTCAACTCAGTGGAGTTGTACAATTGATGACTATTTCTATGACTATTCATTATTTATCAAATAAAGACGGGATACGGTTATGAGTGGAGACAGCAGCCTCAGCTGTTAATTCGATTATCGTTTAGTGTGGGATGTGTCGCTTTCCTGCTGCTGTCACTTCCTTTTTCATTTCTTTCTTCCATTGAGATAAAAACCTCTCGACTGTCCCCCAGCACACACTACTGTTTTTATTTTTTCTTCCTGGCAGCTCACATTCATATACACTAGCGGTAGGCAAATAGCGGCCTGTGGGCCAAATTCTTCCTTCACACTGAAATATTTGACCCCACAGTGAAAACTTTCCATTAGTAATTTGAGTCAGTTTTTTTCCCCTAATACCTTTTAGGTCTGTTGTATGTAGCAGTGTAATTAAAGCTGATGTAAATCCCAAGATATATGACCAAAATAACAGTAAGTAAATGAAGCTGACCGCTATCAATTTTTTTGTTGATGTTGTTTTACCAAACGAGCACTAAATAACCTCCTCTGGTGCTATTAGCCATCACATGGAATCCTAATTCAAACCTCAAATGACATAAAATACTATATAACTAAAAACTGTTGAATGATGATGGAAAAAACTGGCCCCTAGTTGAATCTAATTGCTGACCCCTGATGTACAGCATTCGTGCTGCAGGATCTGAGCCACCAATTATACGTGGAGCCCAGCAGGAGATTCTTCACTGCACGCCTGCCATCCTGCTGCTGCTGCGTGCCCTGGTTTGAATTTCTGAATATAAGCGACTGGCTTCCCATACCGACAGCTAATGATGTCATGGAAACATTTCTGAGCAGCGCACTTAAAAAACTGGAGAATGATTTATAATGAAATGCAGCCCCTGAAATTTTTTTTCATGGAGGGGATGTGAGGTCTGGGTTCGGCTCCGAGGGGAAAAGATTTTAATGTTCATTAAATTTATGCTTTTAGGTAACAAAAAGCAGCATTTACATCCCGCCATGTCCAGCCTCTAGACATGTGGGGTATTGAAGGATATTTTACCTCCGGAGCCCCTCAGCTTCTAACTGCAAATGTAACTCATCAAAGCCTCACTCGACTCTTTCTTTGTTCTCTGAGATGAGCTTAACTGCAGTCTTAGGAATGTCTGCACTCTTCTTCAGGTGAGAAAAGATGTTACATAAACAAAAAATTTCTTCATCTCCTCAGGCTGATAATAGATCAGCGGCGCCAAAAAGTCTATTTAAAAATGAATGTTTTTGTGAGGAGAAGCGCTGCCACTGACAAAGGGAAGAAGTGGACTTATTTGGGAGGAGGATGAGGGCCGGCCCTGGAGGAGGTGGTGGTGGTGTTGGAGGTGGTGAAGAGGGGGAGAGCTGCCTGTGCACCTGCATTAGTGTAGTTTCTTGGGAAAGAAAACAGGATCTGGAACGCAAACAACATCCTGTAACCCCCCCGCCACTTCTGCTCCTTCTCCTCACCTCATCCCAGAAATGTTTATACTGTTTTTCCTGCTCAAATGTAGCGCCATAGAAAGTAGGAAAGAGATCAATCAGTCGGAATTAGGCTTGCGTAAGGATGGGATGCGTGAGGTTGGTGAGGTGCACTTCCATTTCCCGCTGACAGATTCATTCATCTGTTTTATTCAAATAGTCCCTCTGGGAACAAGAGCGTAACAGATCCTGTTGTTGTGAATACGTCATCAATCCCCACTAATCTTAAGCTGTATCTCCTGACTGTGATGCACCTTCTTTTAGAGTATTACTGCTCCCTTTTGGGAAAAAGAATTTCCCATGACCAAATAGTAGTATTGTGAATCATGTCCAGCAGAGCACACGCTTCCTGCTGCAGATATTACTTCCTTGATGTATTGTTTTGTGCACAGATACAAGACAAAACAGTGACTAAGCAGCTTTAAAAATGCATTAAAAAAAAAAAACCAAAAAAACAGGGAAACCTGCCTCAGCGATACGTGTGCGTGGTCAGCTCTGGTTTTCCTGAGTAGCCCATTACTCAAGGTAGCACCATAAACGAAACATAAACCAGTGAAAAATGGGGAAATTAAATTGGGTCAATAAAAAAAGATCAGAAACACCAGAAAAGACCTCAGCAAAAACAAAAATATATATGCAAAAACCAGCAATAACCATCGAAACATTTTAAATGATTAATTTAGAATTAGACATTTCCATTTCCATGAGACTTTGCCTGTCAGTGTAGAACTGTCCATAATCTGAGCACATTTTTAATTTCTTTAGGATGACAGAGCTAACCCAGCCATGTGGGGCCATAACCCAGTATCCTCCCAGTGCCAGTCCAAACCCCGGATAAATGTGGAGGGTTGTGTCAGGAAGGGAATCCGGCGTAAAATTTTTGCTAAATCAAACATAGGGATCATTAAGAATGCGATTTTGCAAACCGGATCGCCTGGGCTTGTGTTAACAACGACTGTCTCTGGTGATGCTGGCCGACAGGGTGCCGATGGAAGCTGTGCTACTGTTGGCTGTAGATAAAAGAAGAGGAAAGGGGGAAGGCATGTTAGCAGGCAGCGAGAACAAAGGAAAAGCAGCAGTGTGGAGGTAAGAGTACGAACTCTAAATGTTGGGACTATGACTGGTGAAGTGAGAGAGTTGGCTGATATGATGGAGAGAAGTAAGGCAGATATGTGTGTGCAGGAGACCAGGTGGAAGGGAAGGGAGCACTGGAAGTGGATTCAAGCTGTTCTACCATGTTGTTCATGGGAAGAGAAACGTAGTAGAGGTGGAGGTATGCACTAGAGAGAAGAGGAATGAAAGTGATTAGAAGCAAGAATACGCGTGCGTGAATGAGAGGGCGACAAGAGTAACAGCAAATTGAATATGGAGCTTCCAACAGGAGGAAAACAGGAAGATTACAGAGAAGGTTCATGGATGTAGCAAAGGAACGTGTTGCTGGAAAACGCACAGATTGTTACCAAATTGCTCCTGGATTGTTGAAAGAAGCTGATCTTTCAGAATGGTTTTCTGATAAGCCCACAAACTGTGATCCGCCTGGAGCTCTGATGATGCAGACATTACAAAGAAGACGGGTCAGCACTGGAAATACAGACTCTTTGAATATGATGCAATTTATTTGCCAGTAAAAGTCTTTGAAACCCGTGAAATGCTTATGATTGTTATTCACTGTATCATGGAAACATGCAAAAAAAAAAAAATAATTGAAATAAAAACTGAAGTGACAAAACATATGAAACACAAAATTTTGCCACTGCCAAAACTTTTGGCCACATCTGTTTACCATAGGACTATAATAACTCGTTTTCCCTCAAAGGCTTCAGCATTTATACTAAACCACAAATGCCTTTGATGCATGTATTCAATAATTTATGCAGTATATGCTGCATGGAAAATATTAAATATAAATCAGGGACATGGGGAAATTAACTTTTTTTTCTCATGAGAAAAATAAAATATATTTTTTGTTGCCTTTTAATAATAATAATAACTTTCATTCACTCCCTTCAATTTTCGTTGATTGTACTAAAGTAAATGAAGAGAAACAGTAAAGCCACCTGAAGCCACAGCTACAGATGGTCTAACCACAATATTTGCAATAATTCATCAGTGTATTTATTCATTTGCAAACATCAAGTCGCACAGCTGATGCAATACATTGAAAAAGAAACTTCCTTCTTCTTTAGGAGATAAATCTTGCATAAGACAGCATTGCCTGAACTAACCACATATACTGCGCCTTATGCCTGTCTACCGCAGAGGAAGTGACTGCCCAAGGAGGAAGTGAGCATGTCCCGTTTGTATGTGGGGCCAAGGGGAAGAAGAAGTGTTAAAGTTATTAGCCAAGTGGGAGCGGTGCATTTAGGGGTGCATTTAGGGGGCATCCTGTGCACAACAAATGCTTCCTGCTCCTGCCTTCCAACGCTGCAAAACATACAGGGAGGGGGGGGGGGGCAGAGGAAAGCTGAGAACTCAAACCTCCTGACATGTGAACCTGCTAACAACTACACACAGGTGGAAACTATACAGTGCCCATGGGACAACACAGCCAGCTCCTATAGGGGTCCTCAAACTCCTGAATGGAAAATCTATGTTTTTCATTTTAGCAGGCACATTCCTGAACACACTCACACACACACACACACACATATAGTGGGGCCCCTCCTGACTTGCAGCATGGATAGCTTATTAAACTGCAGAGAACATCAAATTACTGGACATTATGAAATTATTGAATAAAATCTGTGATGCAAGAGGGCAGCAGGATTAGCAAAGCCATGTTCCTGGCTGCCCGCCTGCCCTTATCTGCAGCAGGTTGTGCACCACTATACCTGAACCCGACATTGATCTGACGGGACTCATCAGAATCGAGATAATAGGAGCAGGATGTTTTCATCCCTGGATCTGGACATACAGTATGCACCTCTCTTGACCTCTGTGTTGCAGTCGCATCAGTCTGGGTTTTCTGTTTCTAGCTTGGGAATTGTATTCATCAAGGGTTTTAGGCTTAAACTTGAAAATGCTAGATAAGCCTAACAGGAAAAAATAGAGGTGCTTTGCAGTTTACAGTCAAGTTTAGAAGTAGCCCTGAAAAGCGGTCTTTAAAGGATCACATGATTAATGAGATAGTGGTACTTTACATGAACCGAAGAAATCCCCTTTATTCAGAGGGAAATTAAATCGGTTAAAATAAAAAAAAGCAAAGGAGTAAGAACAGACTGTGAATAGAAATAAAAGCAATGGCTGAATACAGTAGGAGCCATTTAGAAATTTAAGATAAGACAGATAAGGTTGGGGTGGCTGCAGGTCACCCACTGATCGGAAGGTTGGCGGTTAGATTCCTGGCTGCTCCGGGCCACATGCCAAAGTATCCTTGTTGCTCTCCAAGTTGCTCTCCGACTCGAGCGTCGGAGTATGAATGTGTGTGATTGTTAGACAGTAAGCACTTAGCTTAGTTACTTACTCATGGAAGTGCTTGTATAAATGGGTGTGAATGGGTGAATGCAAACGTATTGTACAAGCGCTTTGAGTGCTCGGAGAGTAGGATAGCGCTATATAAGAACTAGTCCATTTACCATTTACAAAAAGAGATCGCAAAAAAAATTTGTGTTGCTCCCCAAAATGTGGTTCAACCAAAACTGATATGACAGCTGCAGCTGAAAAACATCTGCACGACCAGGAAGTAAAAAGTAATAGTTTTCCGGAGAAGATCACCTGAGTGAGCAACAAATAATTGCAACTCCTCTCTTCTTATCTACTTTCATCTTGCTTCCTGTCTGTCTCTGGATGGGAAAGGCAAAAATCTGATGTGTAAAAATAAAAGCATCATGTTCACTAAAAGAATCTGTTCAGTCACAACGAACTCTCATATGGGCAACAACAGTGAGACCTGGAGGGACGTCACTGAGAGGAACAGCCTGACTGATCTAAAACCAAGTGGTGTTCTGTTATTGGACTGTCTGCCCATAACAAACACCATGTTTGAATATAAGGATGTCCATAAGTGTGCTGATTTCAACTGTGGATGTAGTCCACGTCTTCTGTAGAGGAAACAGAGTCTGGGGATGAGGGGGACGACTCGCCCATCTCTTGGGGAAGGTCACTGAGGTAGCTTAACAACTCCTTGGGCCCCTGGGGTGGATGAGATTCACCCTGAGTTCCTGAAGACTGGATGTTGTAGGACTGTCTTGGTTGGCACGCCTCTGCAACATCACATGGAGATCTGAGGTGGTGCCTCTGGACTGGTAGACTAGTGTGGTGGTTCCCATCTTTAATAAGGGGAGGGTGTGCTCCAACTACTTGGGGGTGTCTCACTCATTAGCCTCCCCAGGAAGGTCTATGCCAGGGTGCTGGAAAGGAAAGTTTGTCCGGTAGTCAAACCTCGGATCCAGGAACAATGTGGTTTTCGTCCTGGAAGTGGAAGACCGGACCAGCTCTTTATTTTCTCAAGGATATCCGAGTGTGTGTAGGGGAGTTTGCCCCTCCAGTCTACATGTCTTTTGTGGACTTGGAGATTACGGTGCTGTGGGGGGTGCTTCTGGAGTATGAGGTGTCTGAACAATTGCTATGCTCATTGCAATGCTTGGTCCGCATTGCAATGAGCCAGACTTGTTTCCAGTGAGTTTTGGACTCTGACTGGGCTGCCCTTTGCCACGAATTCTGTTTGGGATCTCTGGCTCTCATCCACAGCACGTCTTTTGTCCTGTTTCCCCTCCCCTCACCCCCAACCAGTAGCACCTTTACAATATAGACACAAACACAGCAGTAGTCAAAGAAGATAAATAATAAACAAGTATGCAAAAAACAAAGAAAAAAAAACATATATAAAAAGTCCAGCAGATGTGGTATTGC
>JAVDPK010000732.1:248136-267175 GCA_034780415.1 Cichlasoma orientale
CCCCCCCCCCCCCCCCCCCCCCCCCCCCCCCCCCCCCCCCCCCCCCCCCCCCCCCCCCCCCCCCCCCCCCCAACAGCCACAATAAGCCTCCTCATGCTTCAAGATGTAAACAACCTCTAGAGTTGTCACAAGCTAACATTGTCATGGTCCTGGACCTTTTGCTCAGTGTGTTTTGTCTTTTGGTCTTTAAAGTTCTGTTTTTGTTACATTTCTTCATCCGTCCATCCATCCATCCATCCATCCATCCATCCATTGCTAAGAGATGCAATTCCCCCAGTGTGTCCTGGGTCTGTCCCAGGGCCCCTTCCTGGTAGGATATCCAGGAAGCATCCTAGTCAGATCCCTGGATCACCCCACCACTCGTCAGAGGAAGCTTATTTCCACAGCTTGCATCCACACTTTCATTCTGTCCTCGTGACTATAGCTGAGGTTAGGAACTTAGACTGACAGGTAAACTTTGTTTTCATGCTCATCTTTCTCTTCACTGCAACAGATCGGTACAGTGTCCACGTCACTGCAGCAACCACACCAATCTGTCTGTTAGTCTCCCACTCCAGTCCCCCCTGAACTCATGAGCAAGATCTCAAGATATTTAAACTCCTCCACTTGGTGCAGCAGTTCACTCCAGACCTGGGAACGACCCCTCCATGAATTACCATCTTGTTGTGGTTGAGGGTTTGTGTGCCCAAGTGATCTCAGGAGCTATGCTATCAGGGACAATCTGCCCCTTGCAGGGTCTTCCAAGACAAATGTTCCTGAGTGAGGGGTGAGACAAAACATGGCTCAGAAGAATCCTAGACTCAACCCTGTTGGGCTCAGCCCAAAGGAGCCACATGTGGCAGCAGTCCAGTGGACCCATCTCCTTCTGGAGGGGTCGTAGGGGTCCAGTGCAATGTGGATCGGGTGAGGAGGAGGCCTTGGTGGATCCCCCAGCCCTCCATACAATGAAATTTGTGTTTACTTTGTATTGTTGCCATTCATTGAACTCACAATGAAATGTCTAAAGCAATCAAATAAATCAGTTTTACTTTCTTGTTAACATCCTTGCCGAGGAAACTATATAAGGTTAAAATAGGCACAAACTAATGCAGTCTAAATTGGCAAAGGGGGAAGTGAACGATGGCAAGTGTTGTCCACCTGGAACCTCAGCGCTGGTAACACTTACCACACGTAATGGTAGAGATAAATAAAGTGATAAAATTGGATCAACAGCTCTGAAACAGCTTAAACAAAACAGATTACTGTCCTCATCAAGGTGAGCTTTACTGCAGGGCTGTTTATTAGGCTCCATTAGGTTCAGCCAGGTGTGCCTAATAAACTGGCTCTTTTTAGTGTATTTTATTTGGTAGGTCATCTTTCATTGCCAATAATGTACACAAATACTGCAGGAGCAGTAGTATTGCAAGTGTATAAACTTAAATAAGGGACATTAACAAATTCTTCAGGAAAGTCTTCAGTAGCCGTTAGCTAATAAGTAAAGACATGAACGATGAAGACTATAGAAGGTGCAATAACTCTGAAGAATCGAACAAAAAAAATCATGTCATCAAAATCTAAAATAAAAGCCCCACACTGTGCAGGAATATTTGGTAGACCACAGACAGGGTTTGATTCCCACAGCGTAAACTTCCCAGACAAATCCACGTAAAGGTTAGCAGAAAGCGGAGCAGCAGAAATGTTTGGCAGCCACACGCAGTTTCTCCCCTTTTGCTTCCATTGTATTGCATGTCTCCTGCCCTTCTTTCTTTCCACTCGCTCTTCCTCTGCGTAATTTAAGACCCCACAACACAACTGGCAGTGGCTTGGGGTAAAACCAGAACATCAAAGGGGAGTTGTTGAATGGATAAAACAAGCCAAGTGATCGTGTATTTTTTCCCCTCCTTTCTGCTGCTGCTTTGACTCATCACATTTTTTCCATTTGAAAAGCTGGGGCTGATCAGGTTCCCTGACTGCAGCTTGTTTCCCTTGTTAAAAAGAAAATAGAAAGGGTTAAATTTAGATTTACTGAAGATCTACCTGGAAACTTGTGCATCTGCTGGGCTCGCTACATTTGTCTTCCTATCTTTATATGCGTCCCCACAAATAGCGAGCAAGAAAAGCCGGGCTGATCTTGATTGATGGGTTTGAGCCACCATTAAGCACACAGTGTCTGCACAGCATTTAATCGAAAGCTTCAAAACAACTGGAGATATTAGAGGATCATAATAAAAATGTGTTTAAGCTGTCTCATAAAGCAGTGAGTCAACACGTCTGTTTAAAGTGTGTTTAATAAAAAAATATTATTGTCCAAATCCATGACTCTACAGAAGTTGTGTGTTATTACCATGATATAAATATTTATTATATTAATTGCCATGGTTATCTTGAATGCCTGTATATACGGACACCCTTAACACTGAAATTGGTTCATCTGGGAGAGGTTTTCAGATTAAAATGCAAAAAAAAAAAAAATCATGAATAAAAATAATTATTTCATGCAAGAAATTCCCTGAAGACGGTTGAATGTACATGAGTACCTCTGGTTTTGTTTGCATTGCTGCTAAGGAGTCACTAAGGAGCCATCATGGACGCGTCAAAGCGCATTTCATAACTGCTTTATAATGTTTGCGAAATCAAATCATAATGAAAATTAAATAACAACTGATTGGAGCGGCTCTGAGTCACGCTTTACTGTACGTTTATCAGCTTTGTTTGTTGCATCGCCTTGTCCACAATACATCAAGATAGGCATCAAACTGTGAGTGGGACAAATGCACAGACAGCTAATTGATACTGAAAATAACCCTAATTCGCAGCCCCATCTCTCTCCTTTGATTCTCCTTGCTTTATTGGCAGAGTAATGACTCGGCATCCTTTGTTTGGAAGCTGCACACAGCTTAGGTTCCAGGTCATGATCGCTCCAGTGTGACTGATGCGGCATTTTTAAACCCAACCTTCCCCAAATATTTACAGAGCGAGACTTGGAAAAACAATATGAGACCACGCAGGTGTCTCTTATTGTAGATGTGGAAAACTGTGCGACAAGAGGTGCGAATACTTTGTCAGCCCCATCTAAGATCCTTAATGGGAATCAGTCTGTTAATAGGCAAGCTGGGAAACACCAGCAGAGTAACTCAAGCTTGGGTATCTCTGACACGTGCTCACGAGGAACTATTTTTGAATGGAGCTTTTAAGAGAAAGGCGGCACACATAATTTACCTGTCGGTAAGAGGGGACAGCTGCCTGTCCATGAACTGCTCACACAGACACATGGAAACAGAGGTCAGAGGAGGTAACGGTGGCTGTTAGAGCTTCCTCAAAAAGAGGCATTTCTAGGAAGCTGCATCAGCTCTTACTTTGCTGCAATCAGACTTGATTTGAGTAACATTTCAGAAGAGTTTACTATAACTTCTCTGCGGGAGAGTTAACACAGAGGAAGACCATTCATGTGCATCCCGGCAGTGCTCAGGCTTCCTTCAGTTCAAACTTTAATAACTTCCCCATTTCTAATTCAGCCAGTCAGAAAATGATGTTTAACGTGTAGCACAAATATTTTGTCACTCAGGCTGATGATCACTGTTCATGACAGATCATCTGTTTTAGGCCACGTGACGATCATCTGCACAGGAAGTAGGGGAGGCATGGCTCTTTAAATTTACCCCACAACACATCAAAACATCACATGAACTTTAAACTCAAGTATTTGGAAAATATCAAATTGAATCAAAACAAAACTGCCAACAGAGAGACGTGAAATTGGTGGAAATTGTTACATAATTATCGACTTCCCACGTTCAGAAAATATGTCAGACATTTATTAATTTGTTGCAGTGATAGATAATTTGAGTCACACCACATGATAATAAATTAAAAATAAAAATCCAGTTCAGTCAATAACGTCTTAATGACTCAGCAGCTGAAATATGTCAGTGGAAACAAAGGTCATAACCATCTTTAACTAAAGCTGCTTTATCTATAGAGCATAGAAAGTATGTAATACACAGAAATACACAATGCAACTATTAAACATGTAACTGGTCCGAAGAAAAGACAGCACATCTCCTCCCTGCAGGTCACTGAGGACACCCTCGCTGCAGCCCCCCCCCCATCTGTATTGTGGGCCAAAAAAATTCAAAAGCTTGACCAAACATGACACCATCTGTTCAGTCAGACTGCAAAAAGCAGAGGATTCTGCACGCCCATGGCCGTCACAAGCAACGGGTTTGGCTGTATGTTGATGCATGCTCAGTAAGTCAGGTAAGAATATCCCATAAAGTTGATTCTGTTCATCTGGACGCAACAAATGTTTCATCAGTCATCCGTGCGACTTCTTCAGTCTCTTGGATGATGGAAGTCACTCAGATGAGTGATTTTTTTTAAAATCATGACAAAAAGCTTTCCATTATAAAACAGTTCTTATCCTATACAAGAAACAAATGTGCATTTTGGATGATCTCATAAAGATTCACAGGGAGAGTCTTGATACATTCTCAAATCCAAGGAAATTAGGGGAAACATTTATTTTGTTTTTCCCTTCATTCCATTCATTACTTCAGTAATGACGTGCCAAACTGTGGCCCCGCACATATTTAACTGATCATCAGCTCGGGAATAGCACATCATGTCGCATATTTAAAATTAAATTTATCGGAGAAGTCAAAATGTCATAAATCATCAGTAAACGCATTGTTTGTGTTCAGCAGAGACGGTTGCTATGCTCTGAGTCACTGATGTTGCCAGCAGTGATGTTGTTGCTGCTTTTGTTCATTCGTCTTCCACAATCAGGACTCGTTTAATTCGCTAACAGATAAATCATGTGATTCGGAGCTGCTGTCGAGGGGAACCGCTCAGTCACTCAAAGTAGAAGCCCAGCTACTTATAGTAGTGCTGCATGCTCATGCTGAGTCCAGCTGGATGAGCGGTCCCGTTTGGAACTGTTCAGCTTCCTGGTTGTGGCATTAAAATCGGTTTAATGGGAGAAAAAGGTTGCAGCTGAAATATAAAACATGCGGAAGACATTAAGTTATGAAATGAAATGACTCCATCTTAGTGCATTTTTACTCCTGAGTCTCAGGTTTAAAATGTTGCACATTTAATAAGATAACCTTCACGGTGTCATGTGGAGCCCTTGTGTTAAAGGCCGTGGAAACCCACAGGCCTGCAGAGCTGCAGGGCCACGCTGCGATAAACCTTTAGGAGAGGTGACGTCGGCCGGTGTCCGGCCTGAGCCGAGCGGCCGGGTTGTAAACAGCTCCTCCACTGTGTCGCACCGACTCCCACAGCAGCTGGTTCCGCCTATTGTTCCCGGCTCCCGGTGAAAGCGTCATGCTGACACCTCTCAGGGGTGTCCCCACAGCGACCCAGTGCACCTCTTTCACACAGTTCATCTCAATCTGTCAGGAAAACAGAGGCCTGTAATGGAGAACTTGAGAGACTGAAACACGGACAAAAAAGTATGTAATTAATGACATGAGCATGACAGAGAGACAATCGCAAACAATTAAGGTAATACTTTTTTTGATAGACTTGCATTTTTTTGTAAAATCTATTATTAAGCTGATGATTTTTTTCCCACTATTTTATTGTTTTATGTTGGATTTTTTTCCCCTTTATATGCAGATATTCACCCAGAACTTCACCATTATCATTAACACACCCAACACATTTACACTAAATCCATGTCTTTGAAGTAAACATCAGCAGGAAGCTACTGCATGTTTCTACAGTATAATGCATTTTTGTGAGTTTGATTGCAGCATTTCAGTTATAATCCAGACCACAAACTAAATTCAGAACATGGATGCAGGCCTGCAGCTATTCTACAGTAATAAACTGTTTATAGACATTACAGTGCCACAGGACAGTAACAGTATAACAGCACAACCAAGCAGCAGACAGTGGCACACTGTTAAGCTTAAATTCAGTCATTTAATCATTTAAAATGTTTTGCAGTGAGAAACTGTTACTGTACACGACACTGTAAAATAGCAGTTCTGTGCCAGCAAATCGAACCACCAGTACTTTACTGTATGTGCTGTACAAATCTTTATGTTATAGATATACAAACCACAAGCAAGAAACAACAGACAAACAAACAAAAATAAACATACATACACATTTATTACATGTGGCGTTTTTAACACTGCAGTACAACACTACACACCGCAGCTGCTGGCCATTTTAAATCCTTACATATTGCTGGGTAGCCGATGTGTACTAATGCAAAATAATAAGCAAGTAAAGCTTGAAATTAAATAGAAAGGAGTACAAAGCAAAAATATTTGCATCCAATAGAGTAAAAGCAGGAAGTAGCATAATACTTAATACTTAAATACTTGAATAAAGTGCCAGAATACAAGTGTAAAGTTTATAATTGTACTAAATGACATTCCTTCCTCAAATCTGTACTCCATATTGCTTATTTTTTTACCACATTTACGTTTATTGTAAGTCATAAAATGAATAACGACAGAATTCAAAATGTTTACTTGTCACAGCAGCATCGAAACAAATCTGAAAAATGTCAAATTAAATTAAAAAAAAAATTTTTTTCTACAAAAAAAGGAAAAACAAACAGGTTTTGAAAAATAGATGTTAAGTAGATGATCATAAGACACCCATCCTGTGTCATCCTCGTCACTATACACAAAACTAAGAGATAATAAACATACTGACGCTATTTTAAAGATGTAATTTTTGTCTTTTCTAATCAGCTTTTCTTCGTGTTTCTGGAAGGACGCGTACACATATTTGTGCTAAAGCCTCAGCTCAGTCATGTGCCGGATTAGCAGCAGCGGGCGTGAAAGTTTCTCTTCGTGGGTGTGTCTGTGAGCTTGCGGCAGCTCGGACAAGCTGTCAGTTGTTCGTGCAGAAATGTCAGTCTGACAGGTGCACTGCACCGTGACAGCAGCTCTGCGTGCTGAACAGGCCTGCAGGCTGCTGCAGGGCAAACACAGAGGATCACTGTAGGCTGAAGGCTGTGAACAAACTGATGAGCAAAAACCAAGGAAACAAAGCTACCAGCCCGCGACCTGTTTGACCCCAAAGTCTGCACGCTGCCAGCGTGTTTACCGTGTGTTTTTCCTTGGTCACCGAGGGACGCTATTACAGGAAATTTGCCCGAGGACCTGAATCCAGCCCTTCCTTCTATCTTTTTCCTGAAGTTAGGAAGTCTGTCAGTATATTTAGATCACAGCTGTCCACTATGGAAATATCCAAGGCTCCCAAATGGCTCATGGAGTGTGAGAGCAACTAAGTTAAAAGATAAACTCATGCCAGAGCCAAACAAGGTCGAAGGGGTGGCGTTAATTCAGCAACACTGATGACACAAATCAACTGGCTGCTGTTTCGTGCTGCTTTTTTATGTTATTGTTGTAAAGTAATAGTTCCTCAGATGCTTTTAATTATTTGCAATTCCAATTCACTCGTAAAGCGTGCACGGAAGACAAAAATCTCTGAATTCTGGTCAGAATAAATAATTAGAAGACATAGTCATTATTTCTAGCCCATGTTTGACCTCGTGCACTGCAATCATGGGCTTTATTTTTATCTTAAAGACTTAAAAACTTGCAAACCAGCAAACTGGAATTTTTTTTTTTTTTTTTTTTTTGCAGAAGTTCTGAATTGGTCGTAGGTGTGGATGTGAGAGTGTGAGGTCATGTGTCTCTGTGAGCCCTGTGATTGGCTCCAGCACAGCAAAAACCCTTTATGGCTGCTGCATTGGCTGAGTCGGGCACTAACTGTGACATCACCACAGCACTGTCACTGTTTATGCTGGCACTGAGGACGCGCCACGCTCGCTGCAGTATTTTCCTAAACGATAGGTGTTGCCACTCAGACAAAACCTCTGTATTAGCTCTTGTACAGGAACAGAAGACGCTGAAACCGGAAGCTAAGAAATAGTGGAATTTAGTATGTCTAATTTTACCGAGCTGTTGCAATGTCTTCCTTTGCACAATCTGGGAGTCATTGAACCTTGAAATAGTGGTAAAAAACTGACACAATGGTACGCTCATGTCTTCATGGCCACTCCAGCCAGTGAGGTGCACAACCAGCTAAAGCGTCACCAAATCGAGAACCAGTTGAGAAAATGGATGGATTGAGAAAACATTCCTTGATGGTGGGAAGACCAAGAAATGAAAGCTGATTTATTAGGAATTAAGAAAGTGAAACAAAAAGTGAATACTCATTCATCTTTATTGGTTTAATAGCTGACAGATGCTTTTGACCATCAGCTACTCCCAGTCTCTTAAAGAACCTCCCGCCTTGGGATTTCCCACAGTTCAGTATCGTTCCGAACCACGTTGACCTCAGTAACGTGCGCATTCCCCGCAACCAGCTGTCATATTGCTTCTGTGTGTGAGAGGGGAAAAAGGGTGTGACAGACAGGAGACAATAACTGTTGGAGGGCTGATTTCCGTTTTTAGACTCCACCGACCCGTTTCCAGTGTCATCCAAAGATTCCAGAGGAGCTGGGGGTGTTTCGGTCACTGCTGCAGGAAGGGCAACACAACTGCGGTGCAACTTGACACTCCATCAAAGAGCCTCTGAAAAGAGGGATTTCATCCTCTCGTAATAAAGGTGTTTTTATGTGGAGGTTAGTGAGGCTTGCGTGCCCTCAACTTCCTGTAATTGTCCCATCATGCTCCCGTTTCCATGACCGAGCAGAAATCCTGCTGCACTGAGTGTGATCTGATTTACAACTGGCACATGCGAACTGGAGATCATAAAGCTGCCTGACCCACATGTAGAAGCTGAAAGAAAAAGAAAAATACGAGACTCCTGATAGAAATACTGCAAATGAGTTTTTAAATCAGAATTTCATATATAAAGCGATTTGCTCATCGCACAGTGGATATTTCAAGCTGCAGTTGGGTATGTAACCCTCTACTATATGTCAGGATGGTAAACACATACGACACCATGGAGGCTAAGTGGTTAGCACTGTTGCCCCACAACAAGATGGTCCTGGCTTTAAATCTTTCTGTGTGAAGGTTGTGTGTTCATGCTTGTGGGGTGCCCGTGCCATTCCAGATGGGATCGCATGGTGGATCAAAATCTAACTGTACTTTTCTTTTAATTCAATTCAATTTTGATAAAATCCCCAACACTGTGACAGAACCTCCTCTCTTTTACAGATGGCTGCAAACACTCACTGTTGTACCGCTCTCCTGACCCTCTACTGACAGTGATGTGAACCAAAAATTGCAAATTTTGATTGATCACTCCATCTCCATCCTTGGCTTTTTTCATAGATTCCACTCAAGAAACAAGAATAAATGAAGTGCTTCTGTGATGGTAACAAATGCCCAAAGAAACTAAAATTGGTTCTTTGCTAAGATGTCTGTTATGTGTAGACACAACACTGCTTCATTTCTTGGGTTAGATGCCTTTTTTGTATACTTGAATGATTCATAGGTCAGTGTTAAGTGACTTAAATAAAAAACAACAACAAAAATCCTGCAAAGGCTGGGCTAAAAATGAATGAAAAAGCAGCCAAAGAAAACCTCTGAAAGACCTTCAGAAAGCCATGATGAGAACTACTGCTCAAGACCTCAGTCTGGCTCCTTGGAAGCAAAATGTAAAGAAATGAGGTGTGGTTCAAGAGTTTTGCACAGTACTCTACATTTCCCTTAATTGGGGAAATGTGGGTAAGAAGTAACTAGACTTTCAAAATAAAAGTATGCAAATAAAGTAAATATAATAATGTGCAAAATTTAAACACAAACTCTAATAAAGCTCATAGAATAGAACATTAAAATGACTTCCACCCCGAGACAAAAACACCAGTAATCTGTCCTCTATTCTCTGGTTGTCCTCTGGCGCTCCTCTGTTTGATTCCCATGCTAACCTGAGTTTACTTACCTGCAGAAGTTAAAGCGGGCTGGAATGATCCCAAACAGCATTCTGGCACCTTCAATAAATGAGCAATTTAATTTGATAGAGATGTTAATGTGTGACGCCACAGCGATACCTGCTCAATAATAAGAAAATAAAGACATTCCAATGCATCCATTTTTTTCTTCTCTGTTTTGATACAATGTCTTACAAAACAAATTATTTATAGTAATTTTGTGTTATTCAGACTTTGCTTAGAAATACTGTAGGCCTGCTTTCATGGTGTCTGTGGGCTGGAAATACATCTGCTCATATCTTTTTGAATTCAGATGGCGAGACCCACAAAGAGCAGTGAATATTGGCGTAGCGGCACAGGTCAGCTGAACACAGCCTCATAAAACAAATTTTTATGTTTTATTTTCTATGTAATTCTTTTGTACATGACTGCAAATTTAGTTTGTGTAAAGATTTAAACTTGAATTGGTCTCTTCGTGTCTTGCTATTGGGTTCACTCACTCTTGTGATTATGACAGAAACTGGGATTCGAATCCAAATTTATTGAAGCTGGAGAAAAAAAAATGCTAATTAAGCAAATTGATGCCATTTTCCACTTCATGTGGATGGCCACAAATCCTTTGAAATTGATGCAATCTGGGAATGATTTTCAAAATGCTTCCAGGGCATGTGTTTACATAAATAAACAATAGCTGTGTTCTTGTTCTTTCTTTTAACTAATGATTTCTTCACATTAAGTGTACATTTATCAGTGGAACTCACAAATGCCTCATTTGCTTTTTAAAGGCTCTAACACAGCAGGATTGATGAGTGTGTTCTCACCACAAATGCTTTTATTTTAATCAAATTGTCATGATGCTTAAATAAACTTGTACCACGCAAGTATGCACAGCTCATTAGCTGCAAAACCTCAACAGTGCTGATGTCTGATGCAAGAGAAAGATTACTTCCTGTACCACCTTAAAGATGTTAAAACAGGTTTGATCGTATAAAAACTCTTAAATGGGTACAATAACTACTAATTTTCTAGCACCAACTATTTTTCCTTTTTTTTTTTTTTTTAAGAAACCACACATTTGCTGCATTCTGTGACAAAGATACCAGATAAAGGTAACCATGTGGGTTACCTACATGAAGCTGCTCCACATCTTAGTTAGATTGGTCATTTATCTGGTTTCTCCTGGGGACATTTTTTTTTCTGGAGCATTTCTGATCAGTAACTTTGTGAAGAAATACATAGCAGGTTTGTATTTTTCACAAAGATCAAAAGGAGCAAGTTCAGAACCTTCCTGGGAAATGCAGACAAAGCTTATCTTTGATTCAGTTTGGACTCTCACGGTCACAGAAAACACAACACAAAAGAGATGAGGGAGGTCAAATCAGGTGAAGCACCTCCAGGTCAAAGGTCCAGGGCTACTCATTCGACAGCACAGTGCTCATATTTCCACATCAGAATCCCTGTTTCTGCTCGACTCTTGTCTTTCACCTGATTCTCATATTAGTTGTCAATCTTTCCAGAATTCAAATATTTCATGAATTAATTTATTGGAATTAAAAGAAGAGTAAATCTTTCTTCTGCCAAGGTTTCTTCTTTTAAGAGGTTTCTTCCTGCTAAAAGAGAGTTTTTTCTTCCCACTGTTGCCGAGTGCTTGCTCATAGGTAGTCTGATTGTTCGGGTTTCTCTGTATTCATGTACGATCTTTACAATATAAAGTGCCCTGATGTGACTGTTGTTGTGATTTGGTGCTATATAAATAAAATGTATCGAATCAAAACAGGGAAAATTCTTAAAGTCCTACCCTCAACCTTAGATGGGAACCTAATACCAATTTGCTAACTAAACTAAATGCTAACTTCCTTATTTTGACCTTACAGTACTTCAGAAGCACAAGTCACATAAACTTAATATAGCATGCTGATGTAAAAGAGCTCTATTCAGTTTAAGTATACTTTATGAAATAGTTTTTAACTTTTAGTTTGGCAGATTATATAACAAATTATTTAAAGTCAAGATGAATGGTCTGGATTTAGAGTTAAAAGTAAGAAGGCAGGCAGCTTGTTCCAAAGAGCAGGACCACAGTAACTGAAAGCACCCTCAGCACACTTACATCTAATTCTGGGAACAGTTAAAAGATCTGCACCAGATGACCCGGGAGTGTTGACTGGGTTGTAGTGAGCAAGTCACAGATGTGCTGTGGAGACAAACCATTGAGAGCTTTATAGACTAACAGAAGGATTTTAAAGGTAATGCTGTGTTGAACTGGAAGCCAATAAAATGACTTCAGTACTGGGGTAACATTATGTGTAAGAACTCTGGCTGCAGTATTCTGAGTACGCTGAAGTCATCCTGCTGATGATTAGGATAATCCTGAAAAAAGAGAGCATTACAGTAATCTAACCTGCTTGATATGAATGGACCAAATTCTCAGAGTCCGATGAGAATTTTCTAAATTTGATGTATTTTTTAAGTGACAGAAATCAGTTCTTGCCAAGCTTCCTGACTTGCTTGCCGTGTTTCTGAGACAGGGAAAATAAATTGTATGAACAAATTTTTGTGTCTCTGACTTTTTTGGACCAACAACAAATATTTCTGTGTTCTCTCTGTTCAGTTCTAAGAAGTTTCTAGACATCATGTCATCAATGCAGCTTATTAATTTGTAAACAAGGGTTAGATCATCAGAGGAAAATTATAAGTACAACTGTGCATCATCTGCATAAGAATGGTAGGATATATTACAACTCTTCATGATAGCACCAAGTGGGAGAATGTAAATGTTAAAGAGTAATGGGCCAAGAACAGACCCTTGAGGAACCCCTGATCAAAGTTTTTACTTGTGCAGATCTAAAACTTCTAATTGAAACATAAAGGTTTACCCTTTAGATAACCCGATTTGTTAAACCAATGGAATCATGAAGCCTTTGAGTTAAAATGTCTTGATCAACAGTGTCAGAAACAGCAGCAGAACTGAGGCGGAAACTCTGTGAATCACAGTTGATCTTTAGGTCGTTGCTAACTATGAGCTGCTTCTGTGCTGATTGATACTGTAACCTGATTGGTTCTTATCATAAAGAATGTGAGATGAAAGGTATTCATTGAAACGTGTTTTTTTTTTCAAATATTTTGTTGTGAAAAGATTAAAAACAGGTCTGTAATTATTAATTACCAATGGATCTAAGTTATTTTTCTTGAGTAGTGGTGATTGCAGCACGTTTGGAAATGCTAGTGTGTAAATAGCTGAGGAAGAGGAAAGAATTATCTTCCTCAGTATGCTAGCAAAAATTTACAAGTAACTCAATTTAAGCAAGTAAACTCCAGAAATATTTATAACTGAATTAAGTGCATTAACTCAAGACACTGTTTCCATTTACACTGTAGGAGAGCTGTTGGTGCTTCAGTCAGGACTGCTGTAGCTTCCCAGCCACTGGGACATTTGGCGGTCAGGGTCTGTCAATCTTTAGTTTACAAAAAAAACATGTTGGGAAGATTTACAGTAGACAAATGAGTTGTCATCAACTTTTCACTGCCTCTGTGCAATTTAGAGTATCACAAAGACAGCATGAAGAAAACTACCCAGAACATAAGGTTTCTTTCTTTCTTTCTTTCTTTCTTTCTTTCTTTCTTTCTTTCTTTCTTTCTTTCTTTCTTTCTTTCTTTCTTTCTTATAGGTTTGGTTGTCAAAGAACTAAAAAAAAACTCCACATATTGAAAGAGATTTGTGTGTCCTGTGTATTGAAGCTAAAAGAGCATGAAAGAAAAAAAAATGGAGGAAAATCAAATTATATTAAAAGACGCTATATTTGACAAAATTTCCAAAGCTGTTTTTCCCATATTGATCCAGCTTGCAGTTGTCACTGTGCTGGGAGACGGTCTCTCAGTGTCACATTACAGATAACTAAAAGGAGCAGAACATGCTGAGAGACTGGATTTCCAAATAGATGGAGCTTTCATGCTGGACGCTTGGCCCTGCCTCCAATGTCAGCACTAAACAAAGCTTATGCACAATGCGAACTACACGCCAAAGCGCTGAGAGTGCAGGCAGCTACAAGTCTCTGTGAACATCATCATTGTTACTGATAATTTGATTATTTTAACTCTGATAAAAGCAGACAGATATTTTGTGCTGCACTGAATGATGTTAAAGAGTTTATTGTTTATCTCATTAGTTTTGAGGTGAGACATAAGGTCAGTATATCCCACTCATAGGCTTTAAATGGGAAGACTGCCTGGTGTATTAACAGCACCCAAAGTATATTTGGTGTCTCATTTTAGCATTTTTAATCAAGGGAACGACTTGGTCCCCATCCTTCCTACACCAGCTGGCTCACTGACCAGGTTGCTGATCTCACAGTCTTTTCTTCTCTAGCAGCAACCTCTGGCTGAAAAATGAAGCCAAACTGCAGTTCCTCCGGTCGCACAGGCAGCTTTAACCCACCAGTGTCTGCTTGGAGTCCCTGAACTGGACGTTTTGACTGTGTTGGTACCTTTGGTGTATTTTTATTGGAATTAACTGACAATTAACATGACTTGCTGTTTGGCACAGAACATCCAAGATGTCTGTGCGTAAGTTTTAGTGAGTGAAATTCAAACAATTTAGCGGTCTGTTTCTTATTGTTACACTCACAACCTTGAAAAACAAAGGCTCCACTTACAGTAAGCCACATCTGTGTTTCAATCAAGCCACCTGGTGCACCTGAGAAGCAGGGAAGAAGAGAGAAGCAAACACAAAGGGAGTTCAACTAACACTCAGCACTAATAGCAGGTGCACCGCTACAGTTTGTGAATCTTAAGCTCATAACTTAGAGCTCCAACTAATAGGGCAGCAGTCAATATGGTATACCAGCTCTTATACTGAGTCTGTGCTACCACCCCACCCCTGAAAACTGAAAGCAATAAATTTCACTAACACCTCTCACTCTTACCTCGGCAAACTTGCAACATATGAGCTGGTCCACAGTTAGAGAACAGGAGAGTCTGATGGTGAGAACTGTTTTCTCAGCTCGTCCATTACAGCCGAGGAAATCCACTCTGCTCTCTGAATATGTGGGATGAGAAATTGTGCAGTATTCATAGTTGTTCTGGACTAACAGAAGGATTTTAAAGGTAATGCTGTGTTGAACTGGAAGCCAATAAAATGTCTTCAGAGTCCGATGAGAATTTTCCAACTTTTGATGTATTTTTTAAGTGACAGAAATCAGTTCTGGTGACCTTTCAAAACTGAGATCCCTCTCCAGAATGATGCCAAGGTTCCTGACTTGCTTGCCGTGTTTCCGAGACAGGGAAGATAAATTGTATGAACAAATTTTTGGGTCTTTTTGGACCAACAACAAATATTTCTGTGTTGTCTCTGTTCAGTTTTAAGAAGTTTCAGGACATCCAGCAGTTAAAGTCATCAATGGAGCTTATTAATTTGTAAACAGGGGTTAGATCATCAGAGGAAAATTATAAGTACAACTGTGCATCATCTGCATAAGAATGGTAGGATATATTACAACTCTTCATGATAGCACCAAGTGGGAGAATGTAAACGTTAAAGAGTAATGGGCCAAGAACAGACCCTTGAAGAACCCCTAATTAAGGTTTTTACTTGTGCAGATCTAAAACTGCTAATTGAAACATAAAAACTTTGACCCTTTAGATAACCCGATTTGTTAAACCAAATAACCAGTATTCATAGTTGTTGTTTGTTTTTTTTAGGGGCTGCATGTGGCTTTTAAAGTGTGTAACCCAGGTTACCTGTTAATCTCTGACAGAAGTGGAAAAGTACAACAGGTCCATGTCATGTCAAACTGCTGTTAGAGGCCTGCTGGATAATTTCAATAAACAGCACAGGAACAGTGACAGAGCTCCCTGAAAGTGTGTGTACTGTGTGGCTGGCAGTGACTCTTACTGACTGACATAAACACCAGCAGGAGCAGCTCAGAGAGAATCACATGTGTCAGGATATAAATCTTTAATTCTAGATATGAAACTAGCTTTCGTTTAGCTCTCGGAGGACATTTTTATGCTTCCACTTTTTAAAAAAATATTGAATGTACAGCACTTTAATATATTTGTCATTTATTTGGGTTTATTTATGACTTAAGTGTGTATAAAAGGTGTAACCATCATGGGTTTGTGGATAACTGCTTTGAAGACTCAAGTTTGGCATTTTGTCTGAGGCCATCTTGCTGAAACTGACCTCTCTTTGAAGTGTGATATCTCTTTAATGAAAAAACTGTTTTTAAAAAGATCATCAGCTTCATAATCAGAAATGCATTTAGAAATGCACCCTGATCTTCCTCTTTTGCTGAACCAGGAATGACCAGAACTGCAGAGAGGTAACTCAATAGACAAAGAAAAAGCAGTTAATTCAGTATCTGAATCCAAAATGGAACAATCCAAACCAAATGTGCACATCATCATTTAGAATACACTGAATAGATATGAAATGAACCAATCAAAGACAGTGAATGTCTCTTTAACTCAAAGTCAACAAGTAACATAATACAGAATCTAAAATGTATGTTTCATGTTCCACTCCTTATAAACCCCTCACACGGTCAACTTAAAAAGTTCAGTCTTTAACTTTTAGTCAAGTAAAATGAGGCCTTCCAACTGCAGTTCTTAGAGAAGGGTACCAAACAGCCAACTCACATTAGCCTCTTTCACCTGTTTGAATTTGAAGAGTTTGTGTCTAAAACCTTGTTTCGCAGGTCTAAACGTAACTGCAGCCTTTCTCCATGAAATTGGCCACACATGAAATGAAACGTTCCTCTACAGCTCCCTCACTTTGAGAGTCAGCTTCTCTTTCCTGTCCGGCTCTCCGCTGGTGTCGTGATTCAAACATCAAAATGAAATTGTCTCACGGCAAACTGATACACGAGTCTCTACTGAGTCTGACATCTCAGCTGAAATCAACTTTCCTTTTTGTTGCGTTCGGTTTCAGTCGGTGTGTTTTAGCTTGCAGATGCTGTGGAGGTGCTCCAGTCTGAGTGCGGCGCATGCAAACCACAACGACAACTTGGCGGGCCAAAACTGATTAAGAACCGAGAGCGACGTGGATCGAATTGGATTCAAATTTCTGATTGCCACTCGAGAAAGGCAGCAACAGTAAATCATCTCCCACAGACTCCCATGTCAGTGCCCAACTTTATACGATTAAAGCATGTTTAGTCTGATATGAAAATGGTTTTGATTGACAGTTTCTTCTTCTTCACAGTAGCTGTAGCTGATTGCTGTCAGTTGGTGTCGTCTCCATTAATTTGTACCACTGATTGACTCTGATAGATAGATAAATTTTATGTCTTACTGTAAACATGATGTTCTTCAATAGTGTCAAAATTAATGACCATTGATAAAGATAAGGGCTTAGCTTCAGGGGCCATTAGGTAAGTGATTAGTCTTGCCAGTGGGTGTGAAGTGTCCCTCAGCCATCCTCAACCATCAGGCCTGGTTTCAAAACACCAACTTCAAGGTGGGACCCCTCTAACCAATGGGTGACTGTCTATCTTGTTTCTTTTTAATGCAGTTCATGGTGCTGATACCAACCTGATGACTTCAAAGGGGATACTGGCCAAACTGAGTACTTTTATTGCTTTTTAACAGTAGTTTTGGAACTACAAGTACTACTGGGGAAGTCTGTGTTTTCACTTTTGTGCTGCCTCAGCTGCATTCTTTCATAATGAGAAATACAGAACACAATCGTACTGAATAACCTTACAATTATTTATAAGCATTCACACCAAGCTGGTCATTGTGGACCATTTTAAACATGATATAATCTTGATTGTACAAAGCACTGACTCTCCCTGGTGCTGCGGTCCCCGTGTTTAAAAAGCACTTTGAAGGGGACTCTGAGCTGATGAAACAAACAGCCTATTGATGATCAAATAAGAGACGCTTCTCTTTCCTCCCGTCTTTATCTCAGGATGCATCTCATGCCCCTCTTAATACCTGCCATCCTGATTAGATGTGGAAACAAAGCTCTGTGCCGTCCTTCCTCCTCGTTAATTGCATCATTTAGATTGATCGCCTTGAGATTAAATTAGATACTTTTAAATAGATCAGTGGTAAGAAATTGAAATTTTAAGGAAGCCAAGGCACAAGCCTGTGGTTCTTTGTGCATCTGCAGCAAGTTTTCCTCATGTTATGCTTTGTCGCCAAGTTAAACATCCACTTCTTACTTTTTTGACTGTTTTTAACTTTGCTGAGCGCTGCCAGGCCTGCTGCACCTCTTTTTTTTTTTTAGCAGTTACTCTGCACATGAACCAAAGTGTAAAAACAAAAAAGATTTTTGGCAACACCTTTGAGCTTGAGGTTTTACTGGTTTGGAGGCACAAGTCAGTGAAGAGGATGTAATTAGTTCATGAAAGTTTGTGTATAGGAAATTCAGAGATTTGACTCCAGACACATGCATGTTAGAAAATAACCGCTGAAAATGTGGAAAGACTGTAAACTATGTAGCACATTTCCTAAAAATAAGCTGAAGAGGGGGCAGATTTTTCTGAAGGGCCATACTGATCATCAATATGTGCATCGGCAGTGACGGGAAAGTTTACAGACCCGCGTCGGCGATGGCCGGGACTCAGATAATCAGATCACCGTTACTAGTCAACAGGGACAAACTGAATGTCTGCTTAACAAGCCTTCACCACTGTTTCACACATATCTAATGATGTCAACGCTGACACATTCCCACCAGTGAATAAAGTTCATGTGCTTAAGGAGCATAGTCCAGTGTAACTCTACAAAGTGAGGTGTAACTCTATAATTGATTTTACAAAGGGCAATCTAGCATCATTTCCACATGACATTCGCTAATATTAGTGCATATAATGATATATTAGCCTCATTACCTGCTAATCTTATATGTGCATCAGTCAGGTCACAGGACTTTGAACCCGGAGACTGAAGAATGTGTTAGTTGATTTATTTACCCGCTGTGTTAGCCTATTATTATTATTAGATCTAGTTTGGAAGTATTTTTGACTTGGCTACATTTTCATGGTTTTAGATACGCTGGTACTGTACATATCTGTTGGTGGCTGTGCCTCTGTAGTAATGTGGACTACCAATCTGAAGGTCAGTGGCCTTCGAGTACACATGCCAAAGTATCCTTGGGTAAGGTACTGAACCACGAGTTGCCCCCAACGCATCCGTGTGTGTGTGTGTGTGTGTGTGTGTGTGTGTGTGTGTGTGTGTGTGTGTGTGTGTGTGTGTGTGTGTGTG
>JAVDPK010000732.1:275619-288643 GCA_034780415.1 Cichlasoma orientale
ACTTTTCTTTTAATTCATTGCTGCCAACTGGGGTGGCAACAGGGGTGGCAAGGCTTTCTTTTAGGGTGGCATTTGCCTATGCCACCCCAGTAGATCCGCCCCTGCTCCCATCCTCTTCTGTCTGTTCACTTTAGCAAGTTAATCCAGACTGAGAATGCCAAGCTAGCTTCTTTTTATAGATATCTGAAGCCCTAAAGTTTGATATTGGATGCATTCAACCCCAGTTATGTAATGCAAGAACAGACACCCTGGCCACACTGTAGGAATGAAAGAGGCACCAGTCTCTCTATTACCAAAAACATGGTTTATAATGTTGCATAACAAGCCTGAAAATCACTGAAAATGGAAAGAAAACATTACTTAGCAGTTTTTAGATTTTGGCCAGTTGTTTAGCAAGAGCCTACAGAGATGCTAGCAAGGGTTAGGGAGCTAACACCTAACCTTGACCCCCCAACCCTAATGCTAATGGTAGTACGCTAATATGTGATAAAGCTGCCAAAAGGCTCAGTGGCCCTCGCCAGCAGCTATGCAAAGACCCCATGAAGAAGCAGAATATGAAAGTCTTCCTTTAAGGGGGTGATGCCATGAGTGGTTGGGAGGCATACTTCATGGATGAAGTCCCAAGTTTAACTTTTGCTGATGTCATTAAATAAGATGTCACTAATATAAATAAATAAAACTTATATTATTCAACTGTCAGTGTCGAGCATCCCCGCTGACAGCAACAAATCAGGAACCAAGCCTTCACAGAAGCCCCAGCAGGGCTATGCGCTGTTGATCGTGGTATCACCAAACTATGGTCAGCAGCTACGTTCGAGCGAGTGCCGCAGGCAGTGCAGTTATGAAAATCTGCGTCTGTGCCATAGCCTCTGCTAACTCTCGTATTCAGTAGATGTGCAGCTATCAAACATTACACAATACGATTTCACTGCCCAGCAGCTGCTACTAAGGATCCGGCCGGAGCCCAAATTTAGGAGGAGCAAAGAGCAGAGACTATGAGTGCTGTTTTGCACGCACACACTCCTAGTAGATGATCCTAGATAAAGTGTCATTGATAAATCATGTGCATGTCATTGGGATAAATAGTTCAAATGAATGGAATCGCTGAAGGGTTTTTAAAACTATTTTTATCCTCGTATTGAGTTTGGATCTATCTGGATATCCTGACGGGTACCTTTAACTTTTATCATGTCCGCTTAGAGGATATTGGATTTAATGCTTCTGTAGCGGCCATTAGGAATACCCATATACATGGATATGTCATGTATATCAATGGGATGTGCATCTCTGCTCCCATCAATGACACTTCATCTGGCTTATCTGAAATTATTTTGTAATATTTTACCTTTTCTGAACATGTTGACTTTTGTTACATAACTAATCTTAAATTTAAGTTAAATCACGAATTCATGAGGGCAGCACGGTGATGCCACCGTCACCTCACAGCAGGAAGGTCCTGGATTCGACTGGGGATGAAGGTTCTTTATGTCTGTGTGGGTTCTCTCTGGGTACTCTGACTTCCTTCCACAGTCCATAGACGTGCGTGGGGTTAGGTTAATTGGTGCGTCTTAATTGGCTGTAGATGTAAATGTCTGTCCGACCGGTCCAGGGTGGACCCTGCCTCTTGCTCCGTGGCAGCTAGGATAGGCTCCAGCCCCATGTGACTTTAAATTGGATAAGCTGAAGAGGATGGCTGGATTTATCAGAATCAACCTATAACCTGAAGCCTTTTCTAGAGGGTTCACACATCATGACTTCGAGAAAATACACATTTACACTGCGTAGCATCATTTTTGCTGCTTTAAATTTAGTAGAGTTGCAGTTGAAACGTGTTAGTAACCTCATTGTCATAAAGCTGTTGATTTAGCATTTTGATTTGGCAGAAGTAAATGTGGTGAAGTCTCTACACAGCCCATCCTCTGCAGAGTTTATTTTGGCCTCAGGGTTATGAGGATTATGAGCTGGAATGCTTTTGTTGCATCCCCGACTCAGGATGTAATACCTGATCTCCGGCCTGAGACTTGTGTGCTTTGCGTGCCCATCATCAACCCCGACCACCTCCTGGTGACCCAGATTCTCCTGTTGGTCTTAAATGTTATTAGAGGCACACTATTCTGAACATCATTTATATACAACTGTACATGAATTATATTCAGAACCAGTTAAGTCATCCAAATTAGAGTAAACCTCCTCTCATGCTATTTCACCTGGGATAGGCTTTAGGCCTTCTGCAGCTCCAACCTTACAATCAGCCTTCACCCTACGTGAACACAAAAATGGCCTCTGTTAAGTCAATATGCTGAAGTTATTAGCAACCGGTGGCTTTTTCCAGTGTTTGGTTTACATATTTATTCTCCTTTAAGCTGCTGAGGAAAATATCAAAATGTCAAATCAGATCTGGTTTTGTTTGGCGAAATGTCCAAATACATTCAGTCCGCAATGACAGATGAAGAATAAAAGCAGTGAATATTCTTTGAGAGGCTGTGCAAATATTTGCCACCTTTAACATGCAAAATGCTGGTGGTCAAAATGTTTATTTAGCTGATCAAATTATGGTTTTATTTTTACCACACATCCTTTTCTAGAGCTTAATTAGCCGGCACATTAAAGACATAATGACTGCAGTAGAATCGGATTGCACAGAGCGGCCTTCATCCTCATGTCACTGTTTACTGTTTGCGTTCAGGTTGGTGCCTGCTCATGGCTGCTGTGGTCGGCTCTCCGTCCCAGCTGCAGGCCTGTGAGGGAAAGGCTCTTCTCTGATGTGATTTGTCCAGCGTTGCCTGCCCACCGATGTCTGCAGCGTGCGTGTCATGTGCTATAAAAAGAACGAGCGAGGTCGGATTGAATTAACGAAGCGATTTGGCCTTCTAATGATGATGGTGATGATGACGGGAACGCTTCCTAATTGGCTGTTACTCTGTGCATGTATGTGTGTGTGTTTGTGCGGTTGTCAGTGAGATGGAGCAGCTGAGATTTGTTTCATAGCACAAGGTGTATTAACCCGTACCGTGCATTGTTACCCTGTTGTGATCTGCCACAAAAGACTGAATGACTCTGGTGTTATGCAACTACATCACACCGCCTCTCACATTATTCACATTCTTTGGCTTTTTTGCCAACCTGACATTCTCATGGGCATTTGATAGACGGATAATAGGAGGATCAGAACTGGAATTTGTTGAACAAACTGCAGTGCTTTGGCTCGGAAACCTTTATTGTGTGTCCACAACGCTGCATACTCCAGTCAGGTGAAGCAAAGGGATACTGCTTCCTTAACGTGTTCATCTTCTTTCTCAACACGGTTAGAAAAATGAGCTGTGTTGGAAAAAGCTACCACTAAATGATCTTCTCCATTTAACATTGTTCTGATACATAAAATTAGAAAACTCTGAAGCCTCTGTGTTGTAACACAAAGTCTTTCAAAGCTGGTTCTTGCTGATATTTGAAGATTATGTTCAGGCATCTACATTCAAACAAGCTGGACACCCCTCATCCCGGCCCTGTGGGTTCTTTCTAGCTTACGTTAAGTTGCTTATGTTGTCAGAATCAAGCCAAAGTGTATTGATTCTGTGCAGAGTGTGTGCAGATGTGTAGGTAAGCATGAGAATGCAGTCATGTGAAAAAGAGAGCACACCGTCTTTGCAGGCATGCACGTGCTGAAGGTCCCACCACAATATTTCAGTTGGGTTGAGGTCTGGACTTTGATTGGGCTGTTGCAGCAGCTTGATTCCTTTATTTTTCAGCCGTTCTGCTCTAGATTTACTGTTGTGCTTGGGACCATGGTCCTGTTGCATGACCCAGCTTGGGCCAAGCTTTATTTATTATACAGACAGCCTCACATTTGCCTCTAGAGTACTTTGGTGCACAGAGATTTGTTCAGCCGTGTTTACATGCAGCTTTGCATGGTCTATTTTAGAGAGAAGAGACTTTCTCTCGGCAAGCCTTTAAAAACAGCCCATATTTGTTCAGTCTTTTTCTAATTGTGCTGTCATGAATTTTAACATTTAAAACTGAGGCCGGGTCTGAGATGGAGCGCTTGGGGTTTTGCAGCTTTTCTGAGCACTGCCCGGTTTGACAGTGGGGTGAAATTCCTGGGACATCCACTCTGGGAAGATTGACTACTGAATAATCTTTCTCACTGTAGAGTGTCGGACTTCAAATGCCAAAACCACTGCTTTTATGAAGGTGCTCACAGTTGCTGATGATGAGTTAGTCAGGTGCATTTGATTACTGGCTGCTACTTACCCTCTGAATTCCTATGGAAGCAGTAAGGGTGTACTTAGATTTTTTGCACACTGCTGTTGCATTTTGGCTTAATTCTTGTTAAATAACGACATGGTGTAAAATTACATGAGTTGCTTTTTGCCTGAGCTTGCATTTAAATAAGTTTAGAACTTGGTGAGGACCAAATAATATCATCTGTCCTGATATGTAAAACATAGCCAGTAGCCAATAGCATTTTTAATACAGTAAATGTAGACGCATACCTTTTATCATTTGGTTTCCTTGTTAAAGCCTGAACTGTGATGTATATTAGAAATGTAGAGGCAGCCTCTTGAATTAGCACCCATACTCCTTTCATTATGTTTTAGCATAAATTCAACATGGTTAGTTTAGGAAAAGATCAGTTTTAAGGTCAAAACAAGCAACGTTTGACATCATTACTGCAATAATAAGTTGTAATTTAAAGAACGCCTTGGCTCAAAACAGGAATAAAAAGTCCAGTGTTTTGCTGACCCATCCATCCACCCTCTACCTTCACCCTACATGGATTTTTGGCTTTATAACTCATCACCTGACCTCATCTTTTGCTTCATTTAAAACTGCTGCACCCATAAGAGGCAGCTGTCATAATGAAACTGCTTACATGAAGGACCTGTGGTGCATTCACAACAGTGGTACCTAGATTCCCTTTTTATTCAAAGCATTACCATGCACTGGATATCATTCAGACCCAGGATATATAATGTGTCCCTCTTTTCTTGCTGTCCTCCAGGACTCATCACTGACCATGACTAGCTGGGCTGAAATTTACCTTATATCTTCCTTTTCTGGCAGCATATGTGAATAATCTCTCCTGCACAGCGCTCTGAGCTAAATATGACAAAAACTCCATCTGTCCAACTGTGAAGCCGCCCCTCCCAGGCTCAGAATGCTGCGAGTGCCTGAACTTGACATGGCCAGTCAAACGCACCCCACCGCCCCACAGCGTCCCGTTAACCTCAACCACCACCGCCACGGAAAAGGTCGAGCTTAGACTGCATGTGCCAGGTCAACTGTAGGCCTGATTCAGTCACATTCTGTACAGCAGACACAACCTCTTGGGGATCATTTCCAAACAAAATGAACACCAAACTATGCTTGGAATGCATTCAAGTTGTATTAGGAATGATTCATCAGCTTTCTTTCAAAGTTGATCACAAGTAACTCATGTATTCATGGGACTATTTGCTCAATAAATTTATTTTTAAAATGTAAAAAAAATAAATAAATAAATAAAAATCAGTCTCAGTTCCCTTAAAGGGACCTTTATGTCCTTTCCTTATTTTCTGTTTTATTTTATGATAGTAAATGCTCATAAAACATGGCCAAAGTTTCAGATAATGAGGTCAATTTATATACAAGTAATCCCTGTTAGCCAAAAGCTCAAGATTTAAACACTTGCTTTCACACTTTTTTCTACTCTTGGCTCTCTGCGATGTCAGTGACCAAAGTTCCCTAATATGGTCATATCAGACACACAGCACAGAAACCCCGCCCACCTGCTTTATAAACTATGTTTGCGAGGGGCAGCCAATCAAAGGAAAGTCATTTTGTAGGAAGGGGAATGGTAGCTAGAATAGCTTGTTTCAGGTTGTGGACAAACTGAAGGGTTTCACCAAGTCCAGTATAAAATTAATACAGATGATTTCATTATTAATCATTATGAAGTTTGAACTTCTACCGATAACTGCTTATTGGGCCAGTAGGTAAACAGTACTCATACTGATTATTTTTTATAATCACCATAAGAGAAAAATGAAACAAACTAGGCAGCAAAAGTGACGTTGCTTTAATTTATCATTTGTAGTGGTCTCAGTCCATCTCCCACACCCAACAGCCCCGCCATCCTCAGTCACACCTTGGCTACGTCCCACATGGATAACTCCTTTCTCTTTGGTCTTCCTCTCAAGTCCATCCACAAGCTTTCACTGGTCCAGAACTCCCTCCATTAGTCACGTCATGCCTGTTTCAGCAGCATCACTCCCAGCTTATTTTGTCCTTACCAGCTTGGCTTCCAATTAAATATTGCATTTATTTCAAGATGCTGCTCTTCATCCTTTAGGCAATCCATAACCCTGCTCCACAGTACCCCTCTGAACCTTTGCACATCAACACACCCATTTGCACTCTCACATCTTCTTCTTCTTCTTCTTCTCCCCATCTCCCCATCCTTTCTGCCCATTGACTGCTGTGGGGTCTGGAGCCTTCAGTTGCTCTCCTCCTCGCCTCTGGAACTCCCTCCCACCACTGACATGTGTAACACTGACTCTCTCTCCACTTTCAAATCACTCTCAAAACAGACCTCCTTAAACTGGCATACTTGCTCTGTCTTTCACCTGTCATATGGATACTCAGTTCTTAATTATTTTATATATTTTAAACTTGTCTTATTTAATTTATTTTTTGGGGGGTTTATTCTTAAAAATTTTTGTTTTTTTTTAACTCTGTAGTGTAAGGCGAGTATTTTGAAAGGCATCTAAAATAAAATCATTATTATTATGTAAGTGGAATTTTCTTGATTAGCAAACTACAACAGCATTGTTTAAACTCAGAAAGCTGAGCACTCGATGGGACTTATCTGGCCTTGGAGTGTCTCAGGATCCCTCAGGAAGGATGCATGAATACCTTGCTTAGCCATGCAGCCAGGCTGGATACACTTAATGGTTTGGAATAACTTCAAAAACTTTTCACACGTCCTCAACGAGTTTAGAAAACTTGTTACTGTGGGTACATCTGCTGTCGCTGCAGGTTCTTAAATGTGAGGATTTTACGATTTTCTTTTATATGGTCTTCTTTCTTTAATTGTTTGCTCCAGCTCTGCTTTTCATTTCTGTTCCGCTCGGGGAGAAACATACAATCCAGCTGCAGAAAAACAAAGAGTTAAATGTTTCCCCGTTCCCTGATGTACCTGTTTTGTCTTCCCTGTGAGTGTAAAGTGTGAAATTCTCTGGTATCTGGTTGGGGTAGCTGCCAGTGAGCAGATGCAGGAAATGGAGACACCTCTTTGGGGACATGATTCATCTAGTCAGCTGCACAGTGAGATCTAATTTTGCCTGGGCCGTCAACAAGGCAGAAGATTATCAGAAATGCAGATAAATTATTCAAGATGTGGCGAAGCAGCAGCATATTGTTTACTAACCTGCTGTTTCACCTGTATGAAAATAGAACGTTGGATCTTACCGCACAGTCTGCTGAGATTTTAGTTTTGTGACTGAGGAAATCAGGACACAGTGTCCTCACTGTTGTGTTAGTACTGATAACTAAGTGAGCTTTCTTTTGGCATTGGCTGCAGCCTCACTGTCAAGTCCGCTGCTCTGTTTTGCTAAATAATGCCGCCAACGTTAGCAGACCTCTCCAGAAACCAGAGGCAGGGGCTTCTAAAGACACTGACAGCCGGCGGGGCTTCAAAGCAGAGCTTCAGTGAGGCGTTTAAAGTTGGATGGCCGGCTCCTCAGAGGAAAATTCCACTGGCTCTCTGCACGCCTGCGTGTCTAGGATTCACCATTATTACCAGCATTATTGTTAATATTTCAGTAACTGCAAGTGTTTCTGTAACAGAAAATCACCGCCCATCAGATATTTGTGGTATTGCATTAGTTCTTTGAAAAGGTCAGTAATATGTTTTCACTGGTTTTAAAGCACTTAAAGGATGTATATAGATGCTATTTTAAATATTGTAAAAGTGGTGGTCACACTGAGTAGAAAATAAATGATTTTCTTTGCTGCTGTGCTTGGATTGCTGGGATTGTCCTGTTGCTTGGCCCAGTTTCAGCCAAGCTTTAGTGGTTGGACAGATGTCCTCACATTTGACTTCAGAATACTTTGGTATACAGAGTTCATGGTCTCCTGCAACCCTTTCAAACAAGCCATACTTGTTCAGCCTTTTTCTAATTGTGCTGTCATGAACTTTCACATTTAACATGCTAACTGAAGCCTGCAGAGCCTCAGATGGTCAGTTGTTGGATCAGATTTTCTGTGGGAGGGCAGCCTACTGCCCATCCTGAGGGTGGCAACAACGAGAGCCCATCACCTTTGAGTTTGAGGCGGGACTGTCAGGACTCTGGATGTAACCCCTGCCCTCTGGCCTGACGCTTGCACACTTTCTTTGCCCACAATCCACCCCAACCTCCTCATGCTGACTCAGATTCTCTTCATTAATGCCGAGAAAACTTTGTTCTAGAATTTTTTTTTTATAACAATGCAAAAAAACTATTTTAGTCATATATGAATGATAGTCAAAAGACATGCAAGGTAGGGTAAACCTTTCGTGCTATTTCATCTGGGATGAGCTTCACACCGTCTCTGATGATAGATGGGTGGATAGGTGAGCGGATGGGTGGACCTGCTGCCCTGCAAAATAACCCCATAACTCAAATCTTTAATCTGCATTAGTGTGTATTTTTTAACCACTTGATGGTTTTAGAAATGAGTACTGGACACAACATTGACTATCCATGTGTCTCTGTTAAGTCAGTATGCTGAACTTGTCAGTAAACAGTGCCTTAGTCCCACATTTGACAGAAAAATGTATTCTCCTTGGTCTTTACCGGTTCCTAAATGCTTTAATTGGCTCACCAGCTAGTCCCGCCCTGTGCCTGCTGAGAACGTAGTGCTGCTTGCTGCTGTCCAAAAACAACATAATTGTAGTCCAGCAGTGAAACAATGGGCTTAACTTCACTGTAAAGCTGAGTGGAGCTTTCGATTCAGCTCAATGTTTGAGTTAGCGTTGCCGCTTGATTCCTCCTCCAGCAGCTTTTCCTAGCATGCCTCTGTATCAGTGAGCACTAGCCAAGTACAAGCATGGCTTCACACTCTTCAGTTGATTGTATCCGTTACTCCGTTATTACAGGGCTTCGGCTCTCACTCCCATTGTTTTGGAAAGTATTATGTACATGGAAGGAAAATCATTTTTCAAGCTGACTGCACGAGGCAGGCGCTGAAAATGTTGTCAGGAGCGGTGCTATGATTCTGCAACAGGAAGCCAGAATTCCCACTCAGTCCAAATGGGTCATAACTCAAGACAGGAGTCTTAATTAGCCAAAGATAGTGGTGATTGCTGTGCGGGGTCATCCGAGCTGCTTCGAGCCCTCTGCCTTATGTGATGAAGGATTTTGTCTGACCAGGCGGGGGTCCGTGTGAACCAGGAAGACTTTGCTTGAACTAAAGACAAAACACAGCGAGGATCACAGGTCTGGGCGAGAGCTGTGGCTGTTTGAACGTCAGGTTCCCAGAAGCTCCGATAAAAGGCAGGGGTTCCGGTTATAGTTCAGGAGCGCAGATTGTGTTTGTGTTGCATATCCAAGCTTTTTACTCCTGCATTGTTGTTTCCAGATTACAGTTGTAGCTCTGAAAGCCTGAACAAGGCTCAATGAGCTGTGGAGCGTGATGTATAAAACACAAATAAATAGTGATAAAAAGTAAACTGTTTGGATATTTGATATCTCAGGCATTTACACTGGAATAATGGAAGTTGGCCTAACATTTACCTTTGGATGTTTACTCCTCTGATACACAGTGTTATTGTTTTCATAAACAGGGCGCGAGCAGAGCTGCACAATAGAAACACAGAAGTAAGAGCACCTACAGCAGTAAGAGCTGCTCAACAATGTGGCACTATTCTTCCTTTCGGACAGGAAGTAAGCCTCAATGTGCCTTTCCTGGTTGCAACTTTAAATTAATAATCCAATAAATAAATGCAATATTAAATGGTGTGACCGGAAAGTAACTCCTTGCTTTCCCACCAGTGTCGCCCTTCAGGGGCAAACTGGTGCCAACTTCTGCGTTCAGAGAAACTTTTATTTACCAAAAAAAAAAAAAGGTGCATTCTTCTCTGCCAGCTTACTATGATCGTGTCTCTCCAAACTGGACTTCTTTTTTTTAATGTATCCCTGTGGTGTGGATCAAAGCATGAAATTCCATTTAAAATCATGTCTCAAAGAGGAAATATGAAACACAGATCCTGATTATAATAAGCAACTGAAACAACTCTGATTCATTTTGTCTGATCGAGATCAATCAGATAGGGTAACTGTTTTATGTAAGATGAATGGAACACACACACACACGCACACACGCGCGCACACACACAAGTATCACGTTCTGACTCCACAAGTTGACATTCGTGTCAGTCTTCCTTAGCAGTAAACTAAGGAATTTTCCATTGACTCGGGTCGACTTTCCAGCTTTTTTTTTTCCTGCGTCTGTGCTGTTAAATAAAACTATCAAGTTATAGAAGAGAAGGAAACCATGGAAATAATGTTTCCTCTTTCTTTGCTTTCTAAGAACAATGACATGTTTTTCATCTGCTCTGAATCCAGCATTCATCTTGGTTGAAATGTGCAGTGTTTCAGATTCTTATCCATCTCATGACAGCATCAGTCTGATTGGTCTCTGACTCATTCTGCAGCACGACAACAAACAGCTTGGACTGGTATTTCTGCACTCTAGTGCCTTTCTACTCTTACTGAGACCCCAAAGCATGTTTTACACTACAAACACATTCAGCCATTCGCACACACATTCATGTGAAGCTTTATTCTCTGTCTTAACTGTTTTTCTTTAGCTATCACACACAGATTCATACACTAATCAATGCATTAGGGGCCAATTTGACATACAAGGTGGAGGTGCCGGGGATCAAACCACTATACTATACAGTTAGTAGCTCTACCTGCTGAGCCACAGCCAGTCTGATTCTGGCCCATTGTTACAGGTTATTCAGTCCCTGTACACCACACCAAGAGCTTGGTTCACATTGCCGGTACTATTTCTGACCTGTCTGTGGTGCTAGCCTGGCTGCCAGGGCTGCCCTCTGTCACAGATTCTGTTCATAACTTTTACGGACAGAATTTCTCGGCTGCCCACGCGAACTGGACCTGGATAAGAAGCAGGAAATGGATGGATGGACATTTGCTTTGATGTCGGAAATGAAATGAAGAGGTACATTTTTTGTATAATCAGAAATGAAGCAACTACAATAAGAAACAATACATTTAATGCAAATATAATTGTGTTTTGGCTCCTTTTAGAAAAAAAATCATTGTTGTGGGACATTTTTGAACCATCTATATAAACTGGATGTTTTATCTCTACATAGAATTGAAGCAAAAAAAAAAAGGATTATAACAGTATTTTTTTAAAATTGAAAGATTAAAAGTTAATCTTATATTTATGATTTTTGACCTCTAATGTGCATTAAAGGGGCTTAAACACAGTTTGGGTTTAAATGAGCAAACACTGAACAGTTTAAATGGAAAAGGTGCAAAATTCTGGATAATTTGATCTGAGAAGCAAATTTGGAAGACTTGATTCCATGACTCTGAAATAAACTCATTACCTGGGGAAAGGAGCAGATGTTACATAAGGGCCATAGACATGAGAAAAATGATGGATGTGGTATTTCATGAGATGATGCTCAAAAAAATAATAATTTCAAGGAACACTTTGAACACAATGGGGGGTGGGGGGGGAGATCCTGTTGGATATCTACACTGATATGGACTGGGTAATGTTAGGAATAAAAGGATGCCACATAGTTGGATGGAAATGAAAATGATCAACCTAGAGACGTTGAATTCAAAGACACTCTGAATATCAAAGTGAAAAAAAAGATGCAGCAGGTTAGCACATTTTACTGAAATTTCATTGCAGCAACTCAAAGTAGTTTGTGTGGCCCCCACGTGCTTGTATGCATGCCTGAGAACGGCGGGGCTCCTAATGAGATGATGGATGGTCTCCTGGAGGATCTCCTCCCAGATCTGGACCAGGGCATCACTGAGCTCCTGGACAGTCTGAGGTGCAACCTCATGGCGTTGGATGGACCAAAACATAATGTCCCAGAGGTGTTCTATTGGATTTAAGCAAGCGTGGGGGGCAGTTAATGGTGTCAATTCCTTCATCCTCCAGGAACTGCCTGCATACTGTCGCCACATGAGGACGGGCATTGTTGTGCGCCAGAAGGAACCCAGAACTCACTGCACAGCGTAGGGTCTGACAGTGGGTCCAAGGATTTCATCCTGATACCTGATGGCAGTCAGGATGCTGTTGCATAGCCTGCAGAGGTCTGTGTATCCCTCCATGGATATACCTCCCCAGACCATTACTGACCCACCACCAAACCGGTCATGCTGAACAATGTTACAGTCTAACTGTGTTATACTATACTATATGCTATATGCTGACACTGCGTTTCAGAGGAAAACTTTGGACTTCATAAAGATATAATTCGATGAATTCATAAAATCCTTTTTCTCCTTGTTTCCTTAAGTTAGTCATGAACTCTCATTTGTAGAATGGAAAAGATCAAACAGAACTACAAAAGGTGCAACTTGAAGTCAAAGCTAATTGTGCTGACTGCTGACACTATGAGTATATTACGTTCAGTTTAGTAAAAAAAGCACACAAATAAATGAACATAAAACAACAAAAAATATGTAATTTCCATGAACACAAACACTGAACCATATTTCTGCACTTGTCCTACAATATGAAGCGCCTTCAGATGACTGTTTTTGTGATCTGGTGCTATATAAATAAAGCTGAACTGAACTGGACTTATTCAGAAATAGTGCTGAGATTTTTTTATGGATTAATCAGTTTAACAAATATTTTTCAAATTACACCTAAAATAAATTATGTAAAAGCCTTTTCTTTAAAGTAATTTCTGGAGTGATCTACAGTACTTACTTTTTTTTCTCTTTCCTTTTTCTTTTCTCTCTCTCTTTTTTTTTTTTTTTTTTTTAATATGTAGACTGCACTT
>JAVDPK010000732.1:288743-299280 GCA_034780415.1 Cichlasoma orientale
GTATTTTTGAGTTCATGCCAGATTCCGTGTCCTGCTTTGAGGTCCTCAGCCCGCTGCACCCCCGTTCCATGACACATATTAGCAAGAAGATCATGCACACCGGTGTGATACCCTCTCCTCCTTCAAAGCCTTCACTGCAGTCAGGGCTCTGGTCACCAATTTAAACGACTGTCTTTTAGAATCTTACCTGATTAATATGAGCACATTTCATGTGGTTCCGTCCCTGTCCGAGGTTACTGTGCTCTCCCTCCTTTTTGTTGTGACAGTTCCCATAACAATAAAGATAAAACTCCTGGAAATGTGACAAAAAAACCAAACAACACTCTACTTTTAAACTATCCCATACTAAAACTATCCTATTTACACACACCCCTTTTTCCATCTTCTGCGTTTTTTATTTTCTCTCTAAGGTTAAAAGCTGTTTAGAACAAATGTTCAACCCTTTGTTTAACTGGAATACCTTTTATTAGAAATCCCACTCTTTTCTACTTCCCCAGCTTGACATGCACTGCTTCCTATTTGTCTATGTTCTAATACAACTGCATGTATTGTGGCATGCACAATTTTATAGGAGTTCTCCATTGGTGAGAACAAAATACTGGGATTGGATTGATTGCCAATCTGAAATCATTGAGACGTTTACACATGAGGTCCTAATCTTTGGCTTGATGTTCAGTATGCACAATAAGATGATATAAGGCGTGGCTTCCTCAGCTGTTTCATAACATTGCATCTAGTCAGGGGTGATGCTGTACAGTCATGCTGTAGATTGTAAGTAAGTAAGTAAGTAAAAATTTATTTGTATAGCACATTTCAGCAGCAAGGCAATTCAAAGTGCTTGTAGTGGTGTGCGTGTGTTCCTCTGTCACGGAACATACTCAATAATGGGGGCAAGAAGCTGCAACCACCCCCCTCGGGATCCAGAGGCAAGCAGGGAAGGACCCAGGGGAACCGGGCCATCCACGGCCCACCAGGAGCTCGAAAGACCCAAGGCCACACATCCCGATGACAACCGTGCGCACACCCCAGAGGAGGAAGGAGGAAGACCCCAGACGGAGCCCCCACGGTCAATGGGCAAGAACTCAGAGAGCCAGAGGCAATGAGCAGCCCCAGTACTTACAGTACTTACTTTAAAGAAAAAAATCATGGATAGATCTACAGTAGTTACAGTAGATTAAAGTATAGAGTAGCAGAACATGAAAGTATCTTAAAACTGTACAAAAATTACAGTACTTGATTAAGTGTAGGCCTACATGGTTGTTGTACACTGATCATCCACATTGGTGTTATAAATTGTTGAGCTCACATTATTCGAGTGGCACAATGATTCCCAAATGGTGGGCCACACTGTATCAGTTCCTTCGAAGCACTGGTTCCAGTAGACAATAGCTGTTTTATGAGCTCAATCTGAAGCAGGGACAGAAGTCTGTTACGGGTAGCTGACTAATGCTAACGTGGTGCCAACCAGGCTATAAATGCACTTGGAAAAAAACATCCTGCCTTAAAAAAAACCAAAACCCTGATCAGTTACTGAGAAATGGTCCTTGAATGCCACTAAAAAAAATATTTAAACCAGCAACACAAGTTGATTCAATGGCTTTTTTTTTATTGAAAAAGAACAATATATATCATGTACAATATTTATAATAACAATACAAAATTTGTACATTCTTTTGCAGTATATTTGGAAGACTGATACAAAACAACTGCAACAGGGAGGGAGGTATTTACAGATGCAGGATCTATGGAGCCCACCGGCTTTCTGCCACAACAGATACAGAATATAAATTTGTATTGATGCAGACTCTTGTGCAGTTACAGTACAGCTTTTAGTTTTTTGGTTTGAAATCTTACATTCTCAAGTAAAACCAAAGCATTACACGGAGAACGAAGTGGTAGTGATAATGAAGTAGGCAGATTCGTAGTCTGCATTCACTACACAGGGGAACCGGCTTTACCTAGAGATTTGACATTTATTCATGAAACAATCTTCTTTTAGTGTATTTGATGTCCTGACACTTATGCACGTATTAAAACCTTAAAAATAAAGGTTTAACTTGGAAACCAACTCTTCAAATTGACACCAAAAATTATGAATCTGAAAAATTATTGACCCATTAAAAGAAGTTTGATTGATTTAACCGCGATCGCTTTCCCCATTATAAGAGTCCAGATTAAGGCTTGATGAAACGGCTCCAGATACAGGCTATCAACATAAAAAATAATAATAACAATAACTACACAAAAAACAAACCTTACATAAAACTTGTTAAACTTTCTACCTTCTCTGTACCAAATCTAATTAGGTGTTTGCTTTTTTAAGAAACATAACTATGATAATAATAACACTCTTTGGCATTGTCAGCTGTATAAAAGAAGCAACATCATAGCAGCACGTTTAAGAACATTCAGATTCTTATATGACCCCGGTCTCAGTTTAAATGAATTATTTCTGTCAGTTTGATGTCGTTAATACTACCCTGCTCCGATCTCTTGATGTGAGCAGGCATGTTTCTATCAGTCTGACCAGCTCAAACATTTACGGCAAAGGATAAAGCTCAGAGAATCAGCGCTATCAAGTCAAAGGAAAGTTCTCTGCAGGTTATTCAGTGACGTCTGCTACGAGACCAGCTCATAAACAAACAACGTGTACCTTCTTTGTTTCAGACGTCTGATTTCTTAACTCTTCGGTTCTGTGAGAGCGTCAAAATGAAAGTATTTTTAAAGGGCTTTTTGTGTAACTTCCACTTTTCCTAGCAGCACTAGAGAACTATTAAAACACACCTTTCTGAAAGCCTGTTCTTGCTGGACAGAGCAACTGAGACATGCCTGCAGTTTTCAAGTCATCGCAATAGCCTCTGTCCTCTTTGCAGTCACCAGACACTGAGCACACTTCATGGGGAGAATTCATTCTGCAATATGCACATGGTTCATAGTGCTGTGTTTTGTCATGCTGTGTGTAGTCAGGGTTCAAGCAGGCTCATCAGGAGTCTTTCGCCTCACTGCGACTTTCCACAGCAGTACCGTTTGGGTTGTCCTCTAACTCAAGTCCCAGCTTGGCTCATAGTGGTTTTTCAGATCAGAGATGTGATTCTTGGAAAATCTCTCATGTGAGGTCTTAAGTCATATTTCGGACTCTCGTCTCAGAGGCCGGGGCTCTAATGGCACCATGGCTTGGTTGTGTTCATTCTCTGAGATGTTGTCTGTCTGGGTGCCGTCGGGGCCAACACTGCTCCCGTTCCCCTCGTCGGTGTCCTCTTTGTTCTCCAGCGCCATCTCGTTTTCATAGCAGAAGGAGTTGGAGTTGGAAAGAATGAATTTTTTCTCTGCAAGGTCTCTGGCGCTGCACAGAGGGGTGCTCGGCACCTCGTATGTCTTATGGAAGCGGGAGTAGTCCACTTTGTAGTAGTTCTTTTCCTCGAAGAGCACAGGCTCAAAGCGGTGGCCCCAGAGGATCTCGCTGGCAACGTAGGAGCTCCGGCACTGCGTGGTCATCGCCGTCGCCTCGACCATACCCTCCAAGATTACTACGATTTCAAACTCTGAGTTCTCCAGGTCCTGTTTGCTCTTGTCATAGAAAGGGCTGTCCTCATTGATCTCATGTACAATAGTGATTGGGGAGACCAAGAAGATGCGGTCAACTCCACTATCAAAGCCCACATTTATGTCCATCTGGTCCAGAGGGATGTACTCGCCCTCTGCTGTCGTTCGGGATTGGAGAAGCTGAGCTCGTACATGTGCCTCGACCAGGTGGCTCTTCCTTAAATTCCCAACACGCCACATCAGGCAGAGCTTGTTGTCCCTCATGGCCACTGTAGCGTTATGGCTAAAAACCAAAGTTTCATTCCTCTTCTTGGGTTTTGCCATTTTTGCCATGACAGCACCAATGATGAAAGCATCAATAATGCAGCCCACAATGCTTTGGAACACCACCATGAAGACAGCAATCGGGCACTCATCTGTCACGTATCTGTAGCCGTAACCGATGGTAGTTTGAGTCTCAATGGAGAACAGGAAGGCAGCAGTGAAGCTGCCAACATTGGAGACACATTTTTTGGCATTATTTTCCAAGTCCCCATGAAAGATGGCCACCAGCCAGAAGACGCAGCCAAAGAACAGCCAGGACATGAGGAAGGCGAGGCAGAAGATGATGAGCATCCACCTCCAGCGGATGTCCACACATGTGGTGAAGATGTCAGCCAAGTACCGCTGACCCTTCTCGCTCACGTTGATGAACTGCACGTTGCAGTGACCGTCTTTCTTTACGAATCTGCTCTGCGGCTGGTGCCTCGTGTGCACCTTGCCCTTGCTGTTGCCGTTGGGTACTGCCATTGTGGCAAGCTTCATTCCGTCCTCCTCTGATGACACAATGCTGTAGCGGCTGGCTCGCACGCTTCCCATCACCTCAGTCTGGGAGGGCTGTGCTGCTTCTGCTTTGGAAAACAGTCTGAGTTTCTGGAAAAAGCGTTGGAGAAACAGTTTTGAAAGCCTTTTGGGGGCCAACTCAGAGAGGAAATGGTGACAAAAAGAGGCGGGCTGAAGGGGGCGCCTCTTCAGCCTCACTGGCCTCTGGATGCAGTGGAACAAAAGGAGGGTGAAGTGGTCACTCCTCTTTCATTGGGCGAATGGGCCTCATCAATGTCATTTACTGCAAGAAAACAGACAGAAGGTGTCAATTAGTGAAACTAGCAACCATGAAGATACATGAAGGTAAATGGTAAGTGAGCTTGCTGAACATGAAATCCCAATAGCTTGTCAGAACTGAAGTCAGACGTGTGTGCAGCCTGAGAAAAACCATTGAGCATTTTATACACAGGACCAGAAAGGCTTGTCTCTGTGCCAACAACATTTCATCCAGTTATGACAAACAACAACAGTGATATTTAACTCTGATCTAACATTTCAGCTTCCACTGAGAGAGGCCACGCAGTAATTGCACTCAGGTCCCGTTATTGGCCATTTACAAAGTCGACTTATTTTTCTTGGCTGCCCCGCGCTGACCCGGTCATTTCTTGCTAGATTGTGGGTTACAGCATTTCTATGGGATCTCGTGCTGCTGGTCTTGCACTACTGATGGATTATGTAAACAATTTACACTGAGTGGGCTTAGATATGCAAACCATTTTCTTTCCTGTTATCCTTCAAACGATATTCAGCAAAAGCGTAGAATTTCACAGAAACTTACGACTGGAAATCCTAAAAGGATTTCTTGCAGAAGTCTGTCTAGGAGCTCAGTGACGTCAAATTAACATGTATTATGTGCTTCTAGTATTATTATGACATTATTTAGCTGTACGTATATCTGTATGAATAGATGCAACTCTTATCAGGTCAGTCTCAGGATTTAAACTTGTCATTTTAAAGAAGCATCAAAGGAAAGCTTTTGCAGAAGAGACACGCAGCTTGTTGACTCTGAGAGAGCCCTCAGGGGCTTGTCCTCTCTGCTGCGATAACAGCTGCCCCACGAGGATTCTCCTAGCACAACTAAAACACATCTCATTAATTTTCCTAGCAACAAGGTCTGTGTAAGTGTCAGGATGGATTTCTCCGCATGGTATGCGGGTTTAAGATGAGAAAGAAGTTGGCAGCAAGAAACACAAAGTTCTCCAGGCCTGGAGGGTATCGCAGGCACACTTTAGGCACAGAATATGTAACCACAGCTGAGTCATACTGAAGTTTCACACCGGCAGGAAGGTTAACTGGCTGATGCAAGTTGGGCTTTTACTTACTTTGCTTTTTGTTTTTTTTAAAAGGCACAGTTGGATAAAGTTCAGCCAATCAGTATATCATTTAATGTGGATGCTGATTACAGTGCAAACTACACTGTTGAGCAGTGTGTAATTTTTCTTCAGGTGACGGCTGAAATGTAAGTGCACGGTGTATGTGCGGCACATAAACACTGCAGCCTGTTTTCTTCCTTTTCTTATTATAAGGAGCCAATGTGAACACATTTTTTAGGGGGGAAAAAAAAAAAAGCAAAAACAGCTGCACAAAACTGCCTGAATCAATCAAATAAAAATCTGAATTGTTATTGCATAATTAGTACTCTTTTATAGTCACTTTTATGGTCTTTTAAACGTCATTAAAAGAGTATCTAATTGTAAAGAGACGGAGCTGCCCTCAGACTGCACCAGACGCCAGCGACAAATGTTAACAGGTGCGAGGGAAAAAGGGAGCTGACTTCTGATGCAATCATCCAGACGCGGACTGACAGCCCCTCGGACTGACACAGACCCGCAGGTTTCGCTTCCACCGCAGTCATCAGACATCAAGTCTTGTATTCAAGTCCTCTAATATGAAGCGATAAGCGGTATGACCTGATAAAGTCAAACTTTTGGCGGGTCATCTGGCTGGTGTGACAACAGAGAAGCCAGATAGCGTGCGCGTCACGGAGAATAAACCCGTCACAAATATTTGCCAAATATATCAACTCTTCAGACCTGCGTTAAGCGCCTGATAAAGCATCACATTTTATATTAAAGCACACGATTAGTAGTTCTATAAAAGAAGAGACTTTAAAAGTCTGGTTTCCTCTACCTGTTGCTCATTTGTAGACCGGTTAGAATCAGCTCGGTGAAATAATAATCCAGACTTCTTTTGTTTATTGCGGTCTCCTTTATCTCCAGTGTCGTTTCCGCGCGCCTGCTTATTTAATTATTATTACTTTGGATTCAACAGGATGAAACGCAAAACTTCCCTCATCTCTCTGGGAGACCGGTCTCGACAATGTGCTTCGCCGTGAGTTCCCCCAAAGCGTTTTAAACAGATGCGCACCGGCACGGCCCGCCCCCCGGCTCCGAGCCCGGCCAATGACGGGGAGGACTGCTGAAGAGGCGCACTGAGAGCTGCGATAATGCGGCGTTTTTGTGTCATTTAGAGCGTTTGATCGACGCGAGTAATGGGAACGGAACACAACACGGAAGGAATGGGGAGCAATCAGCCTCTAACTGGCCCATGACGCGATAAATAACAGCCAGGGGTTAATAAAAATGAGGGGTGACGAGCTAAAAGATAAAATATGAGCCAAAATAAATATAAGCAACATGTCAATTTAATTTTTTTATTAATTCTGGACAATATAATTTCCACATGATGCCTTTCTACGACCTATATGACTAAGATAAATGTATTAAAGGTGGTCCAGGTGTGAAAAAAAAAGTAAAATAAAACAGAATTATTTTTAACCAAAAAGTAACAAATAAGTAACAATTTTTATCTTGATACCACAAAATAGAAACGCGAGTAATCCGGGACTTCCATGCCTGTTCCCACCTGCTCCTGACAGTTTGCCTGTCATTCTTTTTTCTGTGATATCTGCTGTTTTCATAGATCTTATTTTTTAATGTGAGTATGGAAAATGTGTTCTGTTGGAAAGAATGACTCACTCAATAAAGACATGCCTGTATTATGATATGACTGTCTTTCTCCACTGAGCTATCAAGTTGCTTCGGATGTTTAGACTATGCATCTGTTGCACTATAATTTTAGGTCAGGCTTGTAGCTGTGCTGTCTTAAAGCCATTCTTCCTGCTTACTAATTCACCATAAACATTACCCGCAACTGCATGTTTTTCACCAAGTCTTTTGAACCGCTGGTTTTCTTTTGTTAGTTTTATTTTTAGTTCTGGATATTTATAGCAGCACATATATTTAGCCCAAACCACCTGTGTCAGTGAACTGTGCGCTCTGTGTGTGTTTGCTTTCCATGCCCAATTTCCAGCAATAAAGGGAGCGACACATGCAGTGGGTCGGTGCTGCATCTGGACCACAAGGTGGAGAGCTGGAGACTGGAATTAACCAAGTGAGTGCCTCCCACACACAGAGGTCTGAAATGTGACAGAGGAGGGAACTCAGTCTGACCTTTTCGTGCAGCTTGTGTCACTGCAGCAGCTGGAGAATTCAGATCAAATATGTAAACATGGGAGAATCTTGATGATAATAAAGTTTTGACATCAATAAAGACAAGATTATTTTTAGCCTTTTAGCACACTTAATGCCTGAGTTATTAGTCTTTTAAAGTGATGCGTGGGTGGAAAGGTGCTGAGATTTCTCATTTCCCTGTCTGAGCCATGGGCCAATAACCTTTATTGTTGGCCTTTTAACAACCCATAATATGCCAAAAGGTGGGCTACAACCTGGACAAGGACAGCTCACCAGTCCATCAGAGACAACCACACATCCACCACCAATTTAGACTCACCAGTTATCCTAACAAGCATGTCTTTAGACTGGGAGGAAAAGAATCCCCTTTAAACCATCAAATTGTTTTATGTAGAGAATAAACAAGATTAACAATAAAACAGTGATATAATGATAGAATCTTAGAGCTGCTGGTTTTTGGTACTGCTGGACAGAGTCAGATGAGCTTTCATGACCTGCTTTCTAGTTGTGTTGCTAATGTAAGCTAAATGGCTGCTGGCTGTAGCCTCATACACTATATTGCCCAAAGTATTCGGCCCACACTTTGCAGCCAGAACAGCTTCAGTGCTTCTGGGAAGGCGTTCCACATGGTTTAGGAGTGTTTATTGGAATTTTTGACCATTCTTCTAGAATACTGTTGGTTGCTATTGGGTGCTATTGATATTGGGTGGAGACTCCATGGATCAGTTTTATTCTGGTGCACCGTGCACATGTTGGATTGGATTTGGGTGTGGGTCGGGCAGTCAGCCGCTGTCACGCTGCTGCAGTGGGACGGCGTGCTTTGTCTGCAGCTTTGTTTCGGTGTCGATGAATTTTCCAGCAGAACATTGCATTGTAAGATGATCTTCAATGTTTTAGTGTTGTGGCTGATCAGCGCGTGCGCACACACACACACACACACATACACACACACACACACAGTTCTGGTAAAATTGCCTTTTTGGCTCTTAACTGTTGTTACTGTTGTGTTTTCAAAGATTTCAGTTCATTTAGAATGAAGTTACACATTTTAAAAACATAGTATAGTATAGGCTACACATTATTTTCACAGTAAGAGAGGTGTGTTGACAAAGCGTCCTGGGATGGGACTCTGCTTTTTTTTTTTTTGCTTTTTTTTAAGCTCCTTTACCTCACCGTCGCCTTATTGTTACAGGCTAGCTACCTTTCATTTCAACCAATGTTGAAATGACTCGGTTTGGTATTTATTTTGGATATCATTTTCCAATGTCCCTGCCCGTTCTGGGGGGACATGCGCCACCCCATTCATAAAATCCTGGAAACACCCCTGCTCATACTACAAACTTGTTTCTCCAAATTCACAGACTAGACTTCTCTGTCCTTCTGCAGCTTCTATCTGCAGGTAATCACATAAAGTCTGCATTATGCATTATTACCATACAGTCATTACCTGGGGCTATACCTCAGTCCAATTGAAATATGAACTCATTAATAATGCATCACATCCTTATGCTAATGCTGCATCTTTACAGTGAGAGTTGTGTGTGGTTGGAGTTATCTGATATCTGGTGCACTATGGGCTGGCTACAGAATGAGCCAGCTTTAGCCTATAACCAAAGGAGAGTTGTTCAAGTTGCTCTTCAACTAGACCAACTTCAATAGATACCCCTGTGAAATGAAAAGGTTTGAAATACCTTAAAGAGACACAAACTCTGTGAGCAGCACAGTTTTGCGAAGGCCTTCCCACAAATGTGACTAAATTTATAACGTTTTATTTGCACACATCGCAAACTGCAGTCCCTCTTAGTTTGTTTAACCGTTCTAATAACTAGCAAATCAAATATCCTTCTCTAATGAGGTCAGTAGTGATCAGAAGGCAGACGGGGTCAGACAGACCTGGTAAAACCCAAACATGGCTGTACTGGGGGCCTCTGCTAAAAGATGCTGTTCTTCTGAAAACAAATTAGCTTCAGTTGCAGATGAGCTTCCAGATGTGAAGTCGGGTTTTATTTGGAATCAGCTTCATCCAAAAGCTGGTCTGTTTCATCGTCTATATAAATGCTTATGAATTTGCAATAGGATGTCATTAAAGCTCCTGTAGGTATAATGTGTAGGTGGCCCAACACTTTCATTCAGTGTGTGAGGGAGTGGTAAATATGTTGGAGGGTTACTGAGGCAACCGTAGACTCAAATGTCCATTAGCAACCAACTGTAAGCTACAAAGTGACGCACGATGAGAGAATCACTTCATGTTTGGATGACGCTTCACTTAGAACATGTTGCTCCCATCACTGTTTGTACCTGTACTCATTTTATGTATTGTGCATGTACTTGCACAATCCATTTACCTAACCTAAGTATTGTAACATATATAAGGTGGCATTTAATATAATATCTTTAGTTTCTGTATGTAGTGAAAGCTGGGATAGGCTCCAGCCCTTTCCACTGTCCTGAACATGAATTCATGCTGGCTTACTTGTGGTTCCTAGGATCCTTAAGAGTAGAATGGAAGGCAGAGCCTTCAGCTTTCAGGCCCTTCTTATGTGGAACCAGCTCCCAGTGTGGATTTAGGAGACAGACACTCTCTCTATTTTTAAGATTAGGCTTAAAACTTTCCTTTTTGATAGAGCTTATAGTTAGGGCTGGATCAGGTGACCCTG
>JAVDPK010000732.1:299494-323535 GCA_034780415.1 Cichlasoma orientale
CTGAACCCTCCCTTAGTTATGCTGCTATAGGCCTAGGCTGCTGGGGGGGGGGGTTCCCATGATGAGTGTTTCTTCTTCATTCACCTCTTTTCACTCTGTTTATGCCCCACTCTGCATTTAATCATTAGTTATTATTAATCTCTGGCTCTTTTCCACAGTGTATCTTTTGTCCTGTCTCTCTCCACTCAGCTCCAACCAGTCAAGGCAGATGGCTGCTCCTACTTGAGCCTGGTTCTGCTGGAAGTTTCTTCCTGTTAAAAGGAGGTTTTTCTTTCCCACTGTCGCCAAGTGCTTGCTCAAAGGCGCTTGTTTTGATTGTTAGGTTTTCTTTGTATTATTGAAGGGTCTTTACAATATAAAGCGCCTTGAGGCAACTGTTTGTTGTGATTTGGCGCTATCTAAATGAAATTGAATTGAACTGAACTGTATAAGCACATAAGGAAATGGAAGGATGGTTTCATTTCAGTGTATTTTGCAATTATAGAATTTGAATCAGTCTTTTCCATTTTCTTGCCACTTATTTTTACCTCGCGCTCATGGAGCACTTTAGCCTAAGTTGTCAAAATTACCCCGTGCTAACCAAACTGTTTGGTCTGAATATGTCGGGAAATAACAGGAAAAAACTGAGTGTGTGTGCAGGTTGGTCGGCTGTGGTGTTTCTGACAGGGTCAGGAGCTGAGTGAAGCTGATGTGAAGCTCAAACTGAAAGCATCACTGTTAAAGCAACATGACCGTGGCCTGAATAACATCAAGAGCTTTGAACTGTTTGCCGTTTTACATACATGATGAAAATGAACACATGCTTTAATCAGGATTGCACAGGGAAACGAATCAAAGCAACACAGCAGCATGTCGGACCAGCGTCTGGTTATTTTTGTCTGTCCTGTTAGTTCACATCAAAGTGGCCTTCCCGATCAAAGCTTTTGTCCTCAGACATGAACCATGATCCATCCTAAAATGATCAGAGTGAAGATGCAAACCATACATTTAAGCATCACTTTATTGAAATATTTGGCACTGGTATCATTTTATAAGGAGTGTTGTTTTCAGATTAACAGAATCAAACCCAGTTAGAAATTCATTTTTACACTGCGCCACCCGATCTTCCATATTTATAAAGCACAAAAAGTAAGGACATTTGTGTTTGGTTGATCATTTCTTTGGTGTAAGGATGCTTCCTGGTAAATAAATCTCATACTGCTGAAAAGCCTGTTGATTTCCCCTTAAATGGAGCCACACTGGTGAGGAAAATGAGTATGTGGGCTGCACCCATGAAAAATTTGCTAAATCTTCTCTGCCAAACACCTTATTCTGCTATTGATTCTGTTTGGTGTCATTCATTGGATTGGATGATTGAAGTCTGACAAAATGAGACATATTGGCAATTTTAACAATTTATTCATTTAACAAACAGGGACCTCAGCAGCATGCGGAAGAATCACACACAACGATAGCAGCCTGGCACCTCCTCCTCATGCTGGTCACACACTGCTGTGGGATCCCATTTTTCAACCAGCAATCATCCAATCCAATGAATGACAAGCGTCAATAAGCTGTTTGGCATAGGTAGGGAAGATTTGGCAAGTTTTTGATGGGTGGTAAATGGACTAGTTCTTATATAACGCTTTTGTACTCTAGCTGAGCACTCAAAGTGTTCTACACAACACATTTACCCACATTCATACAAGCACTGTTTTTTTCTGTATCAACATTTACATTCCAGCAGTTGCATCAGAGAGCCCAAGAATAATTTGAAATGCAGACTGGAGCAGGCAGGAATTGAACGCCAAACTTCCGATTAGTAGACGACCTGCTCAACCTCCTGAGCCACAGCCACCCCAACCCACATACTCAACTCTACCGCTGAACAAATGCATTTTCCTCACAAATGTGGTTCCATTTAAGGGGAAATAAACAGGTTTTCCAACAGTATGAGATTTATTTACCAAGAAAATAATCAACCACACACAAATTTCCTTACTTTTCTGCTAAGTTTAGAGATGTAATATATGTTTTTATCTTAACAATAATCAAACAAGTTTCTCTCTCTGTCTCTGTGCGTGTGTGTGTGTGTGTGTGTGTGTGTGTGTTACGGCTTGATGAACTGGTTTTATATATAATTACTAAACAAAGATACCACCACCACAAACATATAAAACATAACATTTTCCCTGTGTGTTATATAAACTCTGACTTACCTCATCATAGGGGATATTGCTGTGGGCACCCTCATGACTTTTACTCATTTACTAACAGTAACAACCAGAATTAAACTTTACATTAAAAATCCAACCTTTGAACTCAAAGTCATATCGTCGTGCCATCCAAAAGCTGTTCTTGAGTGTCTCAGTCTGGCTCAAAAGTTGCAATTAATGCTTTTAAAACAAAAAAACTTAAACACACATAAATATGATCATTTTTCATTCATGAACATTTCTCAGTGCAGACTGTTTTTTCATGTTTTTAAAATGTTTTATCTTTCACACAGCGTGCTGTAACTTGTCATGGAGTCTCCTAAACCCAAGTCAGTCAGCACACGTGATCCAATCTCCAGTGTTGTTCAGATAAATGTTCTGACTCTGTATACTCTAAACACCATTTCCAGGCTCTGATTTGGCTTTCAAGAAATCCATTTGATAAGTGGCAAAAAAAAAAAAGGTGCTGCTCCATATTAAACCTGATGCTCAGGTGCTGAACTATCATGTTACGTTGACAATAGACCAAACAGGGGTTTTGCTTTTCCGCTGCATTGTTGTGCCCGTGTTTGGACAGAAACGGTGAAAGAACTCTGACGTCATCAGTTTAATATTGGAGCCCATCCCAGCTGTCACTGAGTGAAGGGCGGACTCCACCCTGCACAGGTTATCAGTCCATTATCCCTCGTTTTCTCAGTAAAAACCACTGCTCACTTGTGAAGAACAGCTTTTATGACACCAAGAGGCCAAATTGAAATCTTAAAGTAACGCCATCATTTATCCTGTGTAGGATATGTCTGCTGATGGTGCTGGGTATTTTAAATGTACAGTGGTCCACAAGAACAGCACAGCTGCCTCTGTATAAAGCAATGGGTTTATTAAACTCCTGTGAGGTTAGAACTTCAGAACTGGATGACCATACCTGCTATGTTCACCTGTTCTTTTAATATCAAGTGATATTTTATAATACATTTATCTGTATTTTATACTTTTCATCTATTTCTCAAACAATTATTTTTGAATCAGGTCCCATCATGAATTCTTCTTTGAAGAAATGAAATATCAGAGCTTTGCTTTCAATTTTCTTCACTAGTTTGGTCATTCGGCTGAGCCAGAGTTTCTTGGGCGTGACTGCCGTCTGCTTGAGATGATGAAACAGTTGGTTCAGGTCGGCTGTCGCTCACAAGTTCCACCTTTACCGTTGGGAGTTTCAAATGGTTATCATGATGATTCTGGCGCGGTGATTGTGGAGAGAGCCGTGGGGAAGATCTGAGTGAATGCTGAGGCGAGTGTCGTTGCTTCTTCTCTTCAGACTCCTTAGCGCTGACCAGGGGGACGTGCACCTTTTCAGTGCGATGGAACAAATCGTAATCCACCCTGTAGCTCTTCCTGCCAACCCTGATCATCTCCTGGAACAGCTGACCCCAGAGGATCTCGTCCGGAGTGTAAGAGGTTCGGGTCTGATGCAGGATACCTGTAGAGTCGTCTGTGTAGGTAAATGACACCACCAGTTCAAAGGCCGCTTCCCTCAAATCTGCATAGCTCATGTTGTACAGTGGGCTGCTGGGTTCAATCTTGTGATAGATGGTGGTTGGTGTGGCGAGGATGATGTCCTTCTGCTGGATGACCAAGTCTTCATAAGTCACGTCAACTTTCCCTGTGGTGTGCATCATAGTGCGGACTATCTGGGCGGTAGCTGTCCCCTCCACCATATGATGTCTGCGGAAGTCCCCAACTCTCCAGGAAAGAAATAGGTGACCATTGCGAAGGTTGATGACAGCACGGTTGCTGAAGCCCACCGTCTGCGCTCTCTTTCTGGCTGAGGCCATTTTGGCGACAGCGATCCCAATGACAAACGTGTCAATTAAGCAGCTCATGACATCTTGTATGGTGACGATGATGATGGCAATTATGCAGTTCTCAGACATTCCTCTGAAACCGTAACCAATGGTGGTTTGAGTTTCAAGCGAGAAGAGGAAAGCAGCTGTGAAGCTGCGCACCTGAAACACGCAGGGATTAGTGTTGGGATCCTTGATGTCTCCATGAGCAAGAGCTATGACCCAGAAGAGGGTGCCAAAAAAGAGCCAGGACAGAATGTAAGAGAGTGCAAAGATCAGGAGCATCACCCTCCATCTGATCTCCACCAAGGTGGTAAAGATGTCAGTCACAAAGAACAGCCACGCCTCAGGAACATGGCGGAACACGACGTCACAGCTGCCTTCTTTGCGTACGTAACGGCATTTACTCGGCTGGGGTTCCTTTTCAGTCTTCACAGTGAGTTCATCAGTGCGGTTCACGGATGTATATTGTCTATGATGCATCTTCCAGAGGCTGTAGGGAAGATATCAAAGAATAGTTAGCTATTTATGTGCAACTTTGTTCTGTTATTCAATGTCTTTTCATAACACTACTGCTGAGTTGAAATGGTTTCTACACATGGTGGCTTTGAGCAATGACACCAAAAAGGAACACACTGTTGTGAAAACCATCTATTTTCTTGCACTTATCCTTTTCAGGGTTGCAGGGGAGCTGGAGCAGAGAGAGGCAGGGTACACCCTGTACAGGTCGCCAGCCTGTTGCAGGGCTAACACAGAGAGACAGACAACCTTTCACACCTATGGGCAATTTAGAATCACCATTAAACCCAACCCCACTAGCTGCGTGCCTTTGGACTGCAGGAGGAAACCAGAGAAAAACCATTCAAACACATTGAGAACATGCAAACTCCACACAGAAAGGCCCGGCCCTTTCAAACCCACAATAGTGCTAACCACCACAGCACCACTGCGTTGAGAGAAGATTATTCTTTGGTGTTGCATGGTGGTTAGAACCATAAGTAGAAGGTTCCAGGTCTGAGCCTGCCTCAGCCTTTCTTTGCGGACTTTGTCTGTTTTCCCCTTTTATCTTTAGGATGTTGATTTTTTTTTCTTTTTTCTTTGGATTAATCATTTAATTAGTCAGCTAATTAAATGATAACAGCAATTGTTGGAAAGAGCGGACGGCTAATCTCCCCGATCTTTAGAGTTTACCTCACAAGTGTGAATGAATAACTGATGAGTGCTAATAATCAGCTTTCTCACATTTGTCACTCTAGACTGAGAACTGTGCAGTTTGTTTTGTAGTTAAACTGACCCAAAACCTCGCCTCAGTGAAGGTCATTAGAGTAATGCTGGTCTCGACAGCCAGAGCAGACAGACAACAGACAGACGAGCAGACAGACAGCTCTGCAGACTGAACAGCTACCGTCTGACCTCTGACCTAAATCAGGATGCAGAAATCCAAAAATTGTGACACAAAAGATCCCCTTTTATTTTCAGTTCCATATCCATCTTCAAACTTTCGATTGTACAAAATTAATTCACAACATAACTGCAGCTGACTTTACTACTCTGATTATCTCTCGAGTGTTTTCACTGTCAGTAAAAGAATTGTGACTAAACGAGCAGCAGGCTTTACAGAAATCTGCTGCACATAAGCATCTGTTAAATTATTTTATGTGGCACCTTCCTCATTCAGAACATCCTAAAGAGCTTTTCCTGGTGCTCCGAAACAGAAACACCCACCCTCCTTCCACTTTCTCTCTTTCCAGGCGCTGTTGTTGGAGGAATCGATTATGAGTGGAGTCTTCCCTGTATCAACATATTGGTTGGAAATCTCCAGCTTCTTGGAGGTCACTGTTTTTTTTTTTCTATTATAAGTTATGTCATTTGTGTGGGTTTTCATCATTTGTCTCCATTGTAGTTTATTTTTTTAATCTAAAGGTTCTGAAGGTCTATTTTTAGATGGCAATATGGGAATGTTTACCATGAATGATTCCACTTTTCCTGCTATTTCTGTTAATATGTTTAGTCATAATGGGGCAGTTGCCTGGAGATGCAAAACTCACCGCAAAACAGTCTTTGCTTCAGCTGCTACTTTTTTAGCCTAGTTAGTTTTTGTGAAATAAACCAGTCCTGAGGTAATTGCATTCGTGCAACTTCAGGCAGTAGTGGAATAAATCTATTAAAGGTTCACCTTCTACTGTAATCATCATTAGTTGATTAAAAAGTTCTGAAAAGGCATCAAACAGAAGATGATTACATGTGAATTCTGCTTTAAAAACAGCTTTGTGTTGTTTTATGCTACAGATTGATATCTTTTGCACCAGTAACAATAAACCCTTTTTTAAACACATTTCCATGCAGAGGTTTGCTGCTGTCCAAAATCAATGGCCCAAGATCTTTTTTTTTTTTTTTTCTGGGTGGAGGTCAAAGTACTGTCAGAGGGCCAATAAAGGAAGCGTCACTGCACTGAACTGGTCAAAGTTAGCAGGGGAAAAATTAATGTGGAAACTGGAATAGTGTCATGGTGCGATCACGGGCAGGAGAAGGATCAATCACAGCCAAACCACTGAGAGCATCCTCTACGCCCAAAACAAATGGGTTTTGAATCACCGCTATCTGACTGAGTGAACCGGGCTCCAGTCACAGACTCCACTTTCTCCTGGCCACAGGGAACATCCGCACTGCCAGAGCATGGAGCTCACTCCATGAGCTCATAGAAATAACGTCCTCTTAGCTTCCCATAATCCCCTCCTAAATACCCCGATATGTACAAAAGAAGAAAACTGCAGCATCCTACTGGAGAGTAACTGACGCTGAGTTGCTGTTGCATTCACAGGTTGTCAGTTTGAAATCTAACTTGCAGTTGCCGTGTTTTTCTGAACACTAAAAAAGTCAAGGCAACCATCGAATGTTCCTCAAAGGCACCATTGAGACGAGCCAAATGATTTATCTATTTGATACTTTTTCTTTAGTCATGTCCATTTAAGCTTTAATCTATAGCACTGCAGTGCAGCAAATACTCAGTTCACATAAAACAAACTGAAAACCATGTTCATTACTGATCACTGGACTTGATCAGAGACTGGTTGGTAACCCCCACGGAATAATGTGTATTCCCCAACAAGTTGGAGGAGGTTGCTGGTTGCCACTAGGTGAAATCAGTTATAAAGAGGGTGCCGCACCAAAAACCTCCTTCTGATTGCTTTGGTTGCTATCAGATTGCTGCAGTCACTCACAGTTTGCATGGAAGATTCCAATTTTTCTGCAAAAACACTCACTAACTGACCACCGAGTGATACGGAAATTCGAGTGTGAGACATTCAAAGTAAATGCTGTGACTTACCGCTGAAACGAAATGTTTCAAAAGATGCAACTTTTACTTAATGAGTAGACAAAGGGTCGGGGAATACACATTTTCCCCCCGTTGCAGTGGTTGCAAGACGGTCACTGACCAGTTTCTAGGCCTGCTTGACCGGGGCTTTAGCAATCAGTTTCACAGCGACTGCCAGCAACCTCCAGCAACAACTCACTTGGGGAATTTTAAGTTTTCCATTGTGGCTGGCATGGGATCGGCGACCAGCCTCAAGGTCTGTGTGACTGGGACGTCAGGCTAACTGATTCTAAATTGGCTGTAAGTGTGAATGAGAGTATGAACTGCATGCTTCTCAGCATCCCGGCACAATAACTGCAACATATTTTGTGTTTTGAGTAAAATGTTCAATCATGGAATGTGTTTCAGAAATATATGCAGAATATTTCACAAGTTTTGCAGCTACTGTTAATACAGTATTTCTACTGAACTATGAAATAAGTTTCCCTCCCTACACTTCAGTCTAGATTACCAAAGCATAATGAAGACGAATGGTCAGGCAGACGATGTAGGTTTTGTTGCTCTAACAAATAATATAAAATTGAGTCATTAAAACTGATCTTTAGCAGTAACACAAGCAGATAAGTTAAATTAATATACTTACATGTTGTTTCATGTGGGTGGCTAATAAACCTGCAATTATTACATTATTAATTTTACATTTCTTAAGGTGATGTAACCGTTGTCAGAGGGATTTTGACCATAACAGGATGTGGAGTATCAGGCTATGAAAAAAACTTTTTAATCAGGCCTGAATATGTTTTTAAATGTTTCAAGATACTAAGAAAAACACACACACACGCAGTCATGCAATTAATATACTGTACTGTAACTTGAGATTGCTTTGTTTCTCCGGGAAATGATGAACAATCATCTGAATATCCCTAGCAACGACTGCTGTGCCATTCAGACAGGCCTCGCAGGTCCCTGTGTGATGTTGACCCACTAGGTTGAGCTGTTTTCACCACAACTACTCTGCCTCATTCTGTGCTCTGTGTACAAAACAAGACATCACAGAGAACAAGAGCTTACAACCAAAACACATCCTGACCTTTGGCGTGAAGTTTCCACTGCACTCAGAGTTGTGATACTTTATATTCCCGAGGTTCATATCATTCGTTTTTGCAAACGTATTTTTGAGAGCATCCCTTTGTGTTCTAAATTTAGACTAAATGTCTAGGAATCAAAGGATGAACTCTGGAAACAACTTGGGCAATTGACTTGTTTCCTCTCCTGCTTGGGGCACTTACAACTCCATTACATGCTCACTTACTGCAAATGACACTGTGCCACCCATCTGTGGTTCACTGAAACAGAACCGTGTATATGGGTGGCTGGGCTCAACTCTGCCCCGGGGCTTTCTGCCACCTCTAATGACCTCCAAAACCTCAAATCTTTTTAGAATACTTCCAGCTTAACAAGTCATTTTGGACTTGCATTTGCTTGTCATTGAACCTGCTTGAGATCACACCACTGGCTTTGAGACTTTTTGTAACATTTGTTTTTAATGCTCGATAATTTTTAAGCAGCCTGCTCCTGAAGGTTAATGGTTTATCCAAGCTCCAAATGACCAGGTGAACAAAGGCACATGTTTGGCTTTTGTTTCATTAGAAATAGATTAAATCTTGTTAGCAGTACATTTTTACTATTATTAAGTTTCAACTAAGTTTCTAACACCATCTTCTAATGCCATTGTTTAAGGCTTTATTTATTTTATTTTTTTTATTGTAGACCTGCATCACTGAATTTAAATGCGTCATGTGACTTCTGTTTGTTACAACTGCGTGCTCTTTCTCCAGGACCAGCGTGACCTTTGCAGTCTGCATTCTTGCATGTTTAAAGCTTCAATAGACACATATTTATGAAACAGTCGTTGGTGTTGTCATGAGGCACGCCACCTGTCACATTCACCTAATCGCTCTACTTTTGAAATTCATTTTCCGCATATGCGTTGCTTAAAACATGTGAGATTTAAAGTAACCCTCGAGGCATAATCAGATTTCCTTGTGAAACATGAGTACAAGCAGTACTTATCACCTTGGCCACATCTCACCATATGCGTTGTTTTTTTAACCACTCAGGTATTGTGTTCCTGCTATTAATACTGTAGCTCAGATTACCAGTTGTTCTGCTTACTCGTTGCCACAGAATTCAAATTCATCTCAATATAAGAGCCTCATGCAACCAATAATATCATTTCTTATAAAGAAACTTACAGTATGCAATTAGCCAAGTGGCCAAAGAAGTTTAACTATTCTTCTTTTAGTAGTTTAAAACGAGCATTTTCTAAATCTTTTATTCTGTAAAGTCTCTAAATCCATATTTAACGTCAGATCCGGCCTGCAGGTCAGTTCTGGAGTTCTTCAGTCTGAAATTGGAATTTCTGATTCTGTAAAAGGTCAAAAACATAAAGACTTGACGGATCAGTCCTTACCTTTTTGTAAAGTTAAATGCTGAACCGGGCGCAGGGCTGTCTGTACCTGAGTTGAGGCTCTCTGAGCAGCCACCTGCCAGAATGAACCAGCCCACTCGCCACTGTAAAAAACAAAGATTAACACCTCCCTTCAGCATCACATGATGTCGCACAGGCAGGTGAGCATTTGCAGCGTGTGTCTGTACAGGGGAATGTGAATGTGCAGGAGTATGTGCATGCAGCTGTGTCTCAGATGTTGTGCATGATTCTGTTTTGTAGTTGCAGCTCAGTCAATACAATGCATACAGTAGTGTGCAGAAGTCTTGAGCCACCCCTCATTTATTTATATTTTGCAGGGAGTTTTGCTCCGTTCTGTCAAGGTGTCCACTGCTTCGATAATGTTGAGGTCCGGGCTCTGTGGAGGCTGGTAGTGAACCTGACGGTGCTTTTCTGTGTTCATGATTTGATCAATTTTGACAAGATCTCCAGCACCACCACCTGAATGCATGCAGCCCCAACCATGACAGACCCTCCACTGTGTTTTACAGATGGCTGCAGACACTCACTGTTCACCTCTCTCCTAACCTTCTCCATACATATTAACAATGATTTGAACCAAAAATTTTAAATTGGATTCATTGCTCCATAAGACCAGTTATCTCTGATTTACATCCCAGTACTTGAGTAATGTGGCATCCCTAAGCCGTTTCCTGGTTCCCTTCCTGGTTCCCTTCCACTGAGACCCCTTCTGATGAAGCTTCAGATCAGCTGAAGGGGGCAGATGCATCTCTCAGGTCCTGTGTCTGGTCTCTGCTGGATTTCTTTCTTATTTCTGAAGGACATGGCTTTCAGATCCTGTTAATCTACTGAAGATAGTACTTTGTACCTACCTAAAAGTTACACTTTATATCTATCTAATCTTGGAAAGACACGATTTCATAGCTTCGTATATTCTAAGGCAATTTAGTGAAAAAATTTGTACACAAAAAAGGAGAAGGCTAAAATGCTGACATGTTATGATCTCAGTGTCAGATTGCATGAACTGATGGCTCAGCTGATGTCTTCCTGCATATCCAGTTACTGATAGCGCACCTTTGTTATGCATCCGCAAGCTGCTTCGCAACCCACCTACACTCTGTAGCTGACTTGAAGTCACAACAACAAACAAACAACTGGTAAACACTGACCCTGCTTTGTGCCGCTCTTTCTGAACATTCTAGATCCCTTATTCCCAGCCTGAAGCTCCTCGTAGAGCTCAACTCAAATATCTGATATTTAAGTCTTTGTCCGGGACCGGAAGCCTGACTCAGGTTTCAAACAGAGAATTCTTTTGACTGTAAGTCTGTGAGTGGTGGTGGTGGAGAAAATGCTCATAGATCTTATTTTGATAGAACATGCAATCCTCCTGATAAAGCTACAAACAAGTGTAGGATGATGGAAATTAGAGTCTGCTGTCAGGTCAGAAACACGTTCAGATCTGGTGTGTCGGTGTTTAAAGTGCAAATAGTGGCTAGCAGATGCAGCAAGTGGCTGTAAGAGAGTTTTGTGCCTTTAAGTGTACCTGTCATTACAGCTGGCCTTACTTTCTGTGTAACTGGTGGATGCTCGTATTAAAAGTTTTAAATAGTGAGGTCAGCGCATATGCACGTAATCCCTATGAGCCAAAAGCTCAGGCTTCACACTGCTCTAAATAAAAGGTGGACTTAGCCTTTTGGGTTCCTACTCATTGGTTCCTGGACTGCATTTTGAAACTTCATCTTTGCTGCTGCTGCCATGTTTTTTTCATTTGGAGTCAGACGTGTCCATATTTGGACAAGCGAGCAGGGCGCCATGTTATCAACTAACCGCCAAGCTAGCTTAGAAAGATGCATCCATTAAGTAAGTTAGTTAACTAGTTAGTGCTAAGCAGCAGATTAGAAAAATACTGTTAGTGCAAACTTTCTGTAGGTCTGTACCACACAGCAGGGCATGCTATTTATTAGATATTTTAATTAAAAAAAAATCTTCAAAAGACACCAACAGTACAAACACAGCCAACAGGTGAGGCCTATCAGAAAGCTGTGTTAGCACACCTGTCAAAGTGACCACGCCCCTAACTGCCCCTAACAACTTGTTTCAGATACTGGATGAACAGAGGGGCTGCACTAAGTCCCACTGTAAGATAAATAAGGATTACTTTGAACTGTCAGCCATGCAAAGCTGCTCTAGTAGAGTTAGAAAATTAACAATGGGGGGGCTGGAAACTTTCTATCTCACTGTGAGTCCATGTGAAATACTCTTTGGCAGACGATGTAGCTAAAAAAAATTGGAAATAATAAACAGATAATGTAGCAGCCCCGTGAGTAATACGCGAGGAACTAAAAAACAAAGGCAGTCCCGAGCCACTGATGGATTTTCATATTTTTTACCGTTTAAAAAGGATCAAATTTTACTTTATCGGAAAGCTGCACAAAGCTCATTAAGCCAGCCCCTCTCTCATTCTGAAACACAAACACACTGTCAATGGACCCATCTGTAAATGCTCCTTCATTTCTGTGCTGACTGAATCACAACACGATTATGCGTGTGAGGAAAGCTTGTTGTTGGCTTCCCCCTGCAGAGACACTGCTGCTAAATTAGCAACTTTGTCGCAAGATTTATGAACTTCTGTTTTTCAAACAGCATATTACGGCAAATCTTGCAATATTTGTAACCTAGAAAAATTTTGTTTTTCCAACATGTTTTACCCCGTAAATGAGTGCATTTTTAATCCAAACCTTAATCTTTTCCTAACTGTAACAAATTTCCAGACCCAAAGCCGGTTTGTTTGTGCCACGACATCTGCATCCTTACTGTATGTGAATTTTACTGTTCTCTTCAAGAGGAAACACCTATATATGCCTCGCAGGACTGCATGTGTATGTTATTTAAGATAGTAGAAAACAAATGAAAAACATCATTTGGTGGGAGAATGAGCTGGATTTTATTGTTCATTCAGTTGTGAACTTATCCCTCCACTGTTTTGCTGTGACAGCACTATATGTTCACTGGCTTTTGCTCAGGAAAACAAATTAATACAAGTTATTTGACACCTTGGCAAAATCTGCAGACTCAGAGGGCAAAGCACATGAAATGACTCAGTGGTTTTATTTTTCTAGTTGGAGCACAGTGGGGGGTCCTCACATTAAATTCCTCTGGGTGTCTAAGAGTATGTCTGCAGAAGAACGCCAGTTTTTCTGTTTATGAACCTGACTGCATTTTTTAAAAGTGAACACATTTGTGTGTGTGCGTGTGCGTGCGTGTGTGCATGCAAATGTTATGTGTGCATGAAGTTGGTGGGTTAACAGGGGTCTCAGCAAAAAGCAGACCCATAACAAATCACCTCATTTCCAGGAAAAAGAAATAATTTGTTCCCAATAAAAATGATCCACAAAAAATACATGAGAACAGCGTGCACGGGGCTCTGATCAAACGTCCGCTAACAAAGCCAAGGCACAAAATTAAAGAGGCCAGAAAGATTTCAGGGTGTGAAATGCAGACACTGGCTGCTTTCTGAGCAGAGATGCTTCCAAAAACGTTCAAGAAAAAAGGATATTTTTAAATAATAAAAGATCAGCCAGAATTTTTTTTTTCCTGTAGAAGCTTTTAACAGACAGAATGTAGCACAGGAAAGGTGAACTGGGGTAGAAGTCGTTTTCTCTGTAGTTAAGTCTTTATTTTTAAGTGAGGCGCAGCCGGTTTGACAATTTCATTTAACCCTCAGTTTTATCTTGATTGTAAAATTTCATATTTAGACTTCTTCCCGATAAACGGCACGCTTCATCCTAACTTATTTTTAGACTTTTTTTTTCCTCTTATGGGATATGCCTCTGGGTGTCCACTCAGGAAGTCCTGATGGTAAATCCGGCCGTGTCCCAGTTCCACATTTGCTTCCTCTGTGTGCATGTCTGTGTTTGCGTGTGTGTATCTCTTGAGCATCTGTGCAGCGTGTGTGTGTGTGACAGAGAGAGAGAACGATTGCATGCATGCAGTGTGCATTTCGGCATTTGTGAGGCCGCGAAGTTGGCATGAAATGATTCAGAGTGTATCTTCTTCTGAAAGGCAGAACAAGCAAATAAACAGCTTTGCAGTAGGAAGCTGGTCGGCTGTTTAACAGCTGCTGAGCTTCGGTTCACTGCGGTTCAGTGATAATGACCCTTTGAGCAGGAGCCGCTGTGCTGTACATCCTGCTTCGGTTTCACCTCGATAACACCGGCCTGTCGCTCATGTTCGCTGCACGGTTTCACCAAAGGACAGAATCTTTTTCCTCGTCCTGCGCTGTGAATTTGCTCAACTTGTGCAGGAGCAGAGACTGTATACAAAGAGAGCCAATTCCTCCTGCAATCCTTTTAATTCATGTAAGCATTTAACTGAGAGATGTTCAGGGCGATATGAAAGCTTGAAAAATCTTTAAAGTCGCAGAAACAACTACTTTCTAATGAGTAATTTCTGGAAATTGAGTAAATTTAATAAGATCAGTCCTGTTGTGCTTAGTTTATTCTTGAACTCTACTAGACTAGCTTTGCATGATTCAAAATTCGAATTAATCCTTATTTATCTAGCACCTCTGTCCATCCTCTGATGGAAGCACATTGTTTCAGCTACTCGTTCTTTGAGCCCTTATGACACAGCTTTCTTGTGACTGGTCGGCTCTCACAAACAGAAGATCTAAACAGTGCAGTACAGGTGGCTGTGGCCTCCGTACCTACAGCCAGAGCTGTGTGCCTCAGACACCTGCTCTTTTGATAGACTCAAACAGCATTTAGCGCTATCTAAACTCAACTCCCAGGGACTTGTATACTTGTAAATAAGCTGTCTGATTATATGTTTGTTATAAGCACTATTGTAACAGTATATGGGAAAAGTAAATAGGTTCACTTTAAAGAGAAATGGACAAGGTTACAATGCTTTAAAAAAAAAAAAGGAAACTTCTGCAGTTAAGCTTGAAAACACAGCTGGTCAACATGAATGGCAAAGGAGAAAATCCTAATTTCATCTCTGGCTGAAATTAACTTTGATGATGGGATTCCCACCATTATTGGCAACTGGGGCGTAAGATAAGCTGATTAGTCAAAAGGACCATCTTTAACGCCATGTTTGAATCCACAAAATTTGGTTTGTTTTTTATTTTTTGTTGTTGCTCTTTCGGTGACCATTGCTTTGTGATCTTATAATTGTTTGCAGATTAAGGAATTCCTCAGTTTTCCTTGGGAAAAGAGCAAAAACGAAATGAACACCAGACAGTTTGAGCGGTTCGTCCACCACACCACTGATTCTCCAACTGTGACGTCCAAGGGACAAAAATATAGAAAGCTGAATGGATGTAATAAGGTAAATAAACATGCTGATATTTATTCCTCTAAAATTTTGCTGTTTTACTGTTAATCATTTTTAAAAAAAAAAGGGGTGTGGGGTGTGAACTTTTTTCAGCCTTTTTTCAGCGTGCAAAGGAAAAGCTGGTGAATCACCGCAGCATGCTGTAACATCCCATATTCAGCTGTAGTCAGTTTTGCTCGAAGCCAAAAGTCTAATAACCTTGCTTTGCTTAGTCTTACTCTGAGGGCAGCTCTGAAGTAGTTGGTCTGTTCATGTGTGACCAGGCCTTCTTTGGATTACAGAAGATTTATGTTAGCCCTTATTACTCGACTGTATAGGAAACAGCTGAAGTTTCAAAATGTTTTTGCGCTTAGATAGCTACACACAAACACACGCTCGTGTACAGACCCAAAAAAAAAAAAAAAAAAAGCGCTAAATTGTAAGGAGGGAATTTTGGGCTCAGTACACTGGCAGGGGATCCGTGAGGTTCCAGTAATTTCACTGTGTCTCCTGTTTCATTCAGAAGCAACTGTTATGTGCTGCATGTGTGAGTTTCATAAGCATTCTTATGTCATGGCTCATGAGGCTGTGATGTGACGCTAATCTAGCCCAGCACCACCAGGGGAAACAGCTACTTTATACTGGCTCTCAACCACAGCGGACCATTTGGCGAACTTTGTAGGTTTCCATCTTCACTATTTATTCTTCTCACTGTTTCGCAGCTCTTTGTTGTCTCTTTTTTTTTTTTTTTTCTTAACCATATTAAACAAAAGAAGAAAACATTTTGTTATTATCAGAGCCATCTGTGACCCCATTTGGGACTTTATCTTAATCTGTGCCCAAAGCAGGCCCCTGATTTGTAGATGTCATTACCTGTGTCAGGGTTAATTTTGTGAGGAGACGGCCAGCTTTTATCCGAGGGCACCAGCAGTAGGTGAGCCAAATGGCCATTGAGTTACAGAAGCCTCGGTCAAAACTTTTGCTGGCTAAAAGTTAGCTACACTTAACCCGATCAAGCAAGAACCAACGACAAATTGACTGCAGTAATAATGTGATCGCTGCTTATGAACATCTTGAACAAGAACTGCCCACAGTGCAAGAGACCACCTGCAGGTTGCTATAACAGGTGAACAGTACCTGAACATTATTTGTTCTTCAGCAACTTCATCACTGCAGGTTTAAATCTTTGCAATACTGCCTGGTGGGTTTTTTCTGTTTTATCAAACAACAGAGAAGCCAGCTTTTTAACTCACCGCACATCTTCTTTAGGGACACAGTGTGTCCTGGTAATTCGTTTAAAAAGCGATCAGTAGAGGTGATTTATATATGAAAAGCACGTGTTTATACGTGAGTTCTTTAACTTTATGTTGGGAGTGCAACTCCTGATTGAGATTTCTGAAATTTGAATGAATTCATTTAACTTTGTTTTGTTGTTGTTGTTGTTTTTTCTTTGCTTCCCACATCTGAAATGAATCTGTGTTGTCTGGTTATCATGTACCACATTGTATAATCACTTAAAACCAGAGCAAGGTTTGCAGGGTTTAAAACCTGAACAAAATGTGGAGTCGGTCTGCAGAAAAGTGATCTAGCATTCTTCTCCTCCATTACAACGAACCAACTAAAGGGTTGGACAAACCACAAAGTGGCATAGTGACATTAATATGTGACATACTTTCTTTTGTCTCCTGTATTGTGCTGTTTACTCACATGACACTTTGCTCCATTATGGCTCAATCACACTAACAGCTCTATAGTGAAGTCGTTTAACGCACTTGCTTCACAAGCCAAAGGTCCCTAGTATGTTTCCAGGTAGGGACATAACTCCCTTTGGGGTTGTGTCAGGAAGGGTATCTGATGTAAAAATCAAACATGTGGCGCTTCCTGTTCTGGAAATCCCTTCTGAAAATAGTATATATATGACAGCAACATTTGGTGATTGAGAAAAATCAGTGGTTGCCTGCTGACTGCATTTGTTTCTACATCTGGCGACCAATTGTTGACCAATTGGTTGATGCACCAAAGTCACTTTGAAGACATCAACTGACTGCAAGTGCTTGCAGACCTGCTCCCTGTCTTCAAAGCATCCGTTTAGAAAAGCAGTGAAATCACAAGTTCTTTTCATGCCCTGGTCTTGAATCAGTGTGAGTGCAGCATTGCCAATAGTTAACCATTAGTTTGGTTCACTTCATAAGAGCTCTGACTTCACGTGTCTAAAATGTTCTTGTTTACTCCAAATGCATTTAAGGTGAACTGTTAGACATGGTTGGCAACACAAGTAATTCTAGCCTACCACGTACCATAACCATTGTGCGTTGTGTTCTGCAGCATTCTTACACAACAAAAGAGCTCTTCTTACTGTCAGGTGGTTGCCATTGTGTTTTCTGGTGTGCATGTACAGAACATATCTGCATACACCCACTGCTGAATATATTATGTATAAAAACATGTTTTTACTGAAGTCTGCAGCTGGCACAAACACGGACTTGGCCTTTAAAATGGAGCATTGCCAAGTGATTTATTGACAGTAGTAGATAACACCTAACAGCTAGAATCTCTACCATGTAGTTTCATTCATATTTCATCAAGTTTAACCCCGTCAGTCAGGATCTCTGGAATAGTGAGAACTGAGCAATCTGGAACCCATCGGCTATCACCTGATAACTTATATGTGTCGACAGGGGCATTTTGCAGGTCGCCTCCATTAAAAATGTTTATGAGCGAGCCATGACCAACTGACAATAGCTGACTGACATGTGCTGACCCTCTCCTGTCGTCTCCTACAGCTGCGCAATCACATAGTTGTACTGAATTGGGCTGTCTGTTCAATCAACAGCCGGGCTTGCGAACTTTGTCCTATGTTACGAAAATAAATATCTTTCAGAAAACATTTGCGGTGAGGAATATGTAATGCATTTGCTGATTCTGTATTCATTTTAGACTGGTAATGGGCAGATTTTCATAAGTTTTCTCTGTGCAAATCACCAGCCAAGGGCTCAGCAACACTCTAACATTTGAAATGCAGCGCCACATCACTACAGAATGCATTACAGAACTGGTTATTTAGAGAGCAAATGAAAAGCATGGAAATGTTGTATTCCATAGATAGCTATCATTAGTTTTATGAGTACAACAGTCAATGTTTGTGTCTTCAGGTGCAGCCAGCGGATATCCAGGTACAGACTTTTAACCAGGACATGGAACTCTTGGGATTTAGATTCTCTTTTGCCAAACTGTTCTGACGATATATACACAAAGACTAATGAGGGAACAGGCAACAGGTGGGAAGCACAGGTGCGGGGAATCACTAAAGACAAGACCAGGAAGTAGAACTAAACACAGCATCAGTGACAAAAAACAGGAAACACATAAGCACAGGGACAGAGACGCAGACTCGTCACAACATTGGGAACAAAACGAGACAAGAGGAACGGCAGAGAAGGACAAAACAGACACTGGAGCACAGAGACACGGGGGTGACAAGTACAAAGGGAAACTGGAATAATATATGAATAACAATAACTAATAACAGGACCAGAAACTGTGACGAACAAAGAATCAAAACCAAATGCAAACTGGGAAACACAACAGAAGAATCTCAATGAAAACAGAACCTAAAAGAAGTAAACACAAAGCGCTGGGCATACGGCCCAGGACCATGACAGTTCAGTGTTACCACTGACAAGCCTCTAATGAAATGACTAATCCCTTTGGATTATCACTTTTTCACATATTTAACCGCAAATTATTACTTTTCTGCAGCCAAAAACTGAACTGAACAGCGGAACGGTATGGTTTATGGTGGCCCCCCCTCAGATCCAAAGCAATCAAGGCTCAAACACTGTAATCACCGTTTCTGTCCAATTTATCACAGAATATATAGATGTTAATGTGATCAAGCAGGCTCATTTTAAAAGATTACAATCTCTATAAAGCTATTTGGTATTAATCACAGATTAACTAGTTTATAAAACTTTGTTTTATGGTGCCATTTTTGGAGTTTGGATCTATAAAATTAAGGTGTCTGAAACAGACAAAAACACTTGCCTTAATCTATTTGTGCTGTTTACTGGCTATTATACAAGCTGTGTAAATAGCCTCTTAGGTACCTCAATAAAAGCATGTCTGTGTTCACTCAGCTAGTATGCTAATGTCTAGTGGGGCCTCCCTTGGAGCTACCTTCCAGTCTTCGCTGCTAACTTGGTTTTGTTTCTTTTGTAATGTATCTGTTCCCTTTCTTGCACAACTATGTCCTTTCTTTTCAAGTTCAAGAAACCCGATCATCGATTTAACATCCAGTCGTTAACTTGCCAGACTCTGTCTCTTTTTTTCTGTATCGGACAAAATGATTCAACCTCTCAGAATCTCTTGGAAATATCTTTGTTGAAACAATCTCATTCCAACTGCACTAAAAATATCATCGACTTCAAGAGTTGTCTTGCGGTCTTGGGCTCACAAGTTGGGTTTGAACATCAGCTCCAAAGTTTCCAATCAGATTGACAGTATTCTGCAGAGTGATTGTTCAGATCTTAGCATGAGGTCGAAATTCAATGATATGACTACAGCTTGCTTATTTAGCTTAATTCAACCACAATCTCCATCAAGAAAGTCTTGGCTCCATTTTACTTCAAACTCTATGCCGGGGTAAAAATAGCCTTTAACACAGCGAAGAGTTCAGAGTCAGGATAACGGCCTTGTTTTGCAAGCTTAAAGAGAACCGAAGCTCACTGACAACCTGATGCTCGCAAATCAAAACAGTAAACCACAAATGTATATCCTTATTGCTTTAAAGTTGTGCAATCACGTGTAGTAAAGTCACTTACTTTTATGATACACTCAACTCCAGAAGAAAAGCAGCCACCAAGGCTGATATGAAGCGCTCTGATGTCTTTTTTTTTTCCTTTTTCAAATGTCTTTCCTCATATTTAACTCATCCTTAAAACAAAAGACATTCTAGCAGAAAAGCTCTCCACAAAGCTTGGACTTCATTTCTGTTGAGTTGGCGTCTGTGCTCAAGACTCTCATTGCACATTAAACACTTCCAGGAATGACTTACCTGATGGCATGTGGGGACAAAGTCCCATGTGAGTGTGCAGCGTTTGCAATCTGTCATTACAATAATTTTGGTAGAAGCAGTTTTTGGTGCACTGTGTCATTTTTTTCTGCCCCAGACGTTGCCGCCTGGCTAATGATATAGATTCAATTTGAAAAGTGCACTAACTTATATCGTTACTATGTTAAAGAGACGAGAGGTATGCCTGCCACCACACGACAAAACTGTTGTAAACCTTTGCTGTGTGCATACATCAACACAACAAACTGATTGGCTATCTGTTCCCCATTTCTGCTGTTGATTGGCTCACTGGGAGACAGTATCAGGCCAAAGTACACAGGTGGCATCCTATCACGGTACCACGCTGAAATTCACTGAGCTCCTGAGAGCGACCCATTCTTTCACTAATGTTGGTAGCAGCAGTCGCTTGCTTGGTTTATACACCTGTGGCCATGGAAGTGATTGGAACACCTGAATTCAATGATTTGGATTTGGATGGCTGAGTGAATACTTTTGGCTATATAGTGCATCCTCTGGTAAGATACTGAACCCCAATTTTCCCCTGATGCATCCATGTGAGTGTGTGTGCAAATGTTAGACGAGGTGCTTCGGTATACAAAAAGGCACACGTATGAATGTGTGTGACTGGGTGAATGAGGCTTTGAGTGCTCAGCGAGTAGAAAACTGCTACATAGGTAGCAGACCATTAGTTACATGCTACTAGCTCCTTCCTAACACTGTGGAGGTGACATGATGAACTTGTTTTTGCTCTCTTGTTGTCGCTGTCCATGGATTTCGCCGATCATCAGTCCTTTAGTGAAAGCACAGCAGTGGTTCTGCATCCTAAACGTAAGTCCACATAGCATGAGAAAGACAAATTAAAGGTCAGGCCTTCGATTCTACACAGCTTTGGAAAATTCTCTGGAGTTTATTTGTAGATTGAAACAGTGGAAGAGAATGGCTTGTAAGTGTTTCCAGCCATTTGGGTTTTTCCACGGTTTCCACTGGCTTTTTGGTCCAGTCAGCATCTTCAGGATGTATTTTTTTGGTTGTCAACCGAAGATACGTTCTGTGCTCAGTTCTCTCTCGCAGGCCTTTCATTATCAGATTCTGAAACTGCAAATAAAGTCTACTATAACTGATTGTTCCTTCTCTCAGACGGCCACAGTGATGACAAATTGAAGGAACGAGGGTAGGAAACAGATAATGGTTATTTGTTTTGGATAATGCAAGAAGCAGGGGCAACATCAAAGGCAGGATTAAGAATTGCACAGTGAAGCATTGAAGCACAGTAAGATGAGAGGTGCTGTGGGACTCTAAGCATTAGGCAGCTGGATAACAAGCAAAAGAAACCCTGTGAACCCAGACACTCAAGAGTCTTGGTCAAGATAAAACAGAAATAAAGGAAATATATTTTCCCCTTCTGGAAGCACTGAAGTGGGTGTTGAGTCATTTGAGTGAAGAAAGGATGAGGAAATGTTGAAAAGCTGCGTCTGTGTGAATACACATCTCACAGGGGAACAACAATTAAGGCTTTGCTGAAAGGCCTCGAGATTTATGGGCTCTGGATAACTGATCTGCATCGAGATGATCAGCTGTAGGAAAGAGAAAAGGCGGTGTGTAGCGGCCAGTGGATAAAACCGCTGCACCGCTGCAACGAGTCCCTTGCCAGTGTGTGGTGGTCTGGTAAGGCCCATCTGGGGCCTGACCTGGGGCAAGTGATGAACAGAGAGGGTCACAAGAGAGTTGTCTGCCAAACCAGCCCAGTACAGTACACACAGTACAGACGAGCTGTTTCCCCTCTCTGTCACTCTTGAACTCAGGTTCTTGGCCATTCTCTTTCTGTCTTAAGGCTCCGCTCTGCTGCACCAAACGGTGACATCATGTCTTATTTGTAACCACAGCGCTTTAACCTACATTGCTTCTGGACATGAACAGTCTTCTGCTGACAAGAGGATGAAGAGTCAAGTAGATATTTGAACAATTGTTTTATTTTTCTTCTTAAACTTGTAACTAATTAACCTGATAATTTGACAGATCTCTCCATCGATCCATCCATCTCTTCTTTGCTCCATCTTCTTCTAGTCGGCTTCAAACTTGGTGTGTGTATATCTGGGAGCCCCGGTAAAGGTGGTGCCACGTTTAAGGTAGTTTGGCTAAAGGTTTTTGCCTGTTACAGCCTCTTAACCTAACCATCCCAACAAAGTGCCTTTCTCAGTCTGTAGTTGCATGGTCACATGGGCGTGTTTGAGGAGGAGTTTTAGGGAGTTTGCCATTGATATAGATTTTATTTAGTAGCTCGTGTTTACAATGAATAACCTTAGTTTAGTTTAGCATTGTAGCCACAGAGGGCCCTCAGGCATGGCCTGGATGGGGCTTCATTCTCAACACCGCTGGTTCCTCCAGCTGGGCCTACAACCTCAACAGCATCACACACACACTCTGCCCCATCTGTGACAATAAACAGCTGTATTACCTCCTCCCGTCCACTGACGCCATTTAATGCTTTCACTGGGATCCTACTGTGGACAGATCATCCAGAGATGTACAACTCTCCCATGCATTTACTGCACACCCACCCCTAAATAACCTCGTACTGGGTGCTATACATTTTTTTAATGGTATAAATTTAAACTTCAGAGCACTAAATAATTTTAATGATGTAACATTCACAGTGCTGAGTGATATTATTTATTGATCTACACATGTGATGAGTTAAACTGAAAAAAAATCATTTAAAATGATCATAAAAATAGCAAATTGTTTTCTCCGTTATGCTGACGTGCAAAAATATTTGAAAGCATGAATCACGTACTTGCGTCACATGAGTTATCTCTTCATGTAGCATGGTGGTGTGGCGGTTCGCACTGCTGCCTCACAGCAAGTCGGTCCTGGGTTCAAATCCAGCCTGGGGCCTTTCTGTGTGGCGTCAGCATGCCGTCTGCGTGCGTTTGCTTTGGGTGCTTTCACACCGGCTTCTATTTCAGCCTCAGGAAAAAGTGGCCAGACTAAATCAAGCAAGTGAAGGACCACACTTTGAATAACTGAATTAAAATATGATGCACACTCCGCTGAATTATACTAAACTGCAGAACGTTTGGTAAACCATACCTAAATCTTAAATGGTCTATTCAAGTTTTTCTTATTGTATTTAGCATGAGAGTGAAGGTGTTGTAGTTCACAGAACCGCAGCACCGCGAGTGGCGTGTCCTCTGCTGAAACAGATTTAGTCATTCATTTCAAAAACCACCAATGTGATACTTCTTTGTGTTTAATTATTAATTTTTATGAGATTCTGTGGTTGTTAAGTTTTTGTTTAAAGATGTCAGGGCCAAACTGAGATGGTCCGCGGGCCGGCTCTGGCTCTCACATGTGCCTAAACCTAGGAATATCTCTAACTGTCCAAATGTATTTTTGAAAACCATTATCAGATACGTGGTTACTTGGTGCCAGCTTCCCATCACAGACTTCCTAATGCTCAGCTCCCAGTTGTGTACAGTAACTCAGAAGTACCTCCACCTTATAGTCCACTGAGGAATAAATGAATGGTCAGACAGATTAATTGATCTCAGATGTGTGAATGGTTCCAGTCCTGGTGAGAGAGTTAATTCTTCTCTCTGTTTTACAACCTCTGGCTTCTTCATGCATTTCTATATTAGTGTTTTTATTTATTTATTTATTTATTTTAGTGGGGCCATATTCTGGCCAGTCCTCATAACTCCCTTTAAGTCCCACAGACTCATTAAATTGATTGATTGGCAGCTCAGGGATTTGCTTTTTCCATCAGTTTATTTACCTGCTTTGGAGCATATGTGAGTTCGCACTCATATGATACCATGCCCCCCCCTCCCACCTG
>JAVDPK010000732.1:343984-355680 GCA_034780415.1 Cichlasoma orientale
TGTGTGTGTGTGTGTGTGTGTGTGTGTGTGTGTGTGTGTGTGTGTGTGTGTGTGTGTGTGTGTGTGTGTGTTCTAAAATGACCATTAGCAGGAGGTTTATCAGCCTCTGTTCCTCTGTGGGGTTTGGTCATGAAGGGTTTTTGTGGTGGTTCGAGAGGATGAGTGGCGCGCCGTGTTTTGGAAAGAGCAGATGTTTTGAGGTCACTGCTCCTCGATCCGCCTCACTGCAAGTGTTGACACTTGTGGGTTGGAGTCGTTCGTAATGAGGGATTCATGATGTGTGGGTTGTGGCCCGCAGGAACACACAGAGTGAGCGCCGTGGTCGTTCTTGATTAGCTTTAACGCCACCCTGCAGATCCCAAATCAACCCTTTTTTAAGCACTCTGATTACATTTCCACTCCCACAGAGGAGTTTCTCTAACTCTGCATCCCCCCGCAGATGCCCTGTTTCAGGTAATGATGCGTTCAGTGTGTCCATGTTGGTCAGAGCCCATTGCCTCCACCTGCTGCTCCACGCACTCTAATGGTTTCTTCTGATTAAAGTTCAAATATTCCCATGTGTGGTCCCCACTCTCACCCAGCAGGCAGCTTTCAACATTCCTGCATCACCCCAGCCAATGAACACACACCAATGATGTCATTTCCTACCTGCTGTTCCTGCTGTTTGGTAGCAGGACACATGATTTGAAACATGACTCAGGTTAATTTTGATCTGCCTGAGAGTCACCTCCTGCAATGAGAACAGAGAAAAGCTCCCCAGCTGACTCTCCAGTCTTTCCCAGAGCCTAAAAACACACGCTGATGAATTATGTTGGATGCACGCGATGCTTCGACAGCTGCGAGCCGGCCCCGCACTTTAATCTTGTATAATTTCTTACGCTTCATCGACTTTGACTAAGCGCTCTCAGGAGAGCGTCATGCGAAGGCGAGGCCGTCATTTGTCAGTTGTAACTTTTATCACTACCCAGCAGGACTGACACATGGAAAACCCAAATGACTTAATGCATCACAGAAGCTTAAAGGGCCCGGCTTCTGGTGGATGCTGGGATCGGAGTAAACACGGAGCACCATCTGTAACTCTTCTGGGCAACATCCACTGATGAAATCTGTGTGTGTGCGTGTGTGTGTGTGTGTGTATAGGTGTGTGCGTTTGAGTGCAACAAGCTGCAGTCGTGCGTTTGTTCACTGAGCTGCTGCTGCCATCTGCTGGTAAATGGGTGAAGTAGGGAAAATGAAATGGACTTCTACAAGGGGCAGGATGGTGGTTCAGTGGTCAAGCAGCAGGGTCCTGGGGTAAACACATGCTTTGTGGAGTGTGCATGTTCTCCCTGAGCTCTGGAGTCCCCCGTCTTTGACCTAGAAAAAAAAGTTGCCAGTCTTGGGCCGGGATATTTGCACAGAAGAGATTGTTAATCTGAAGAGTTTAACTTCCTGCTTACAGAAAGGTTTAAAAAAAAAAGTCCAACCCAGCCTTCACTGAGAATGTAAATATAAAAATAGAACAAAACTCTTTTAGTATCTTGGCTAAAGCATAATCAAACCCTGACGTCTTTTTGCCATATTTTATCAAACTTTGAGCCAAAAGTTTCGTATTATTGCCATATAGTTATTGAATCAATCGGAGAGCACTGTGCTTATTAATACAGACATTTCAATTTCACCATGCAGCAGAAAGGAGTTCATCCAAAGGGTGTCTGGGTTCATCCTGTGCTTATGAAGCTATCAGGGTGATACTAGAAATGATTCTGATGAGGTCACATGGGAGGCAGTCAGTGATTTTCTGTTGAATAAATAAAATGTTCAGTCAGATTGAAACTGACCAAACCGGTGGCATTTGTATGCACACAGCTGCTTATTAATTAATATATGAGGCTAAAAAGGAAACCCCACAATCAAAACATCATCATCATCATCATCATCAACAACCACCTGATCTGATCATGGGAAGTGAAATATCGGCAGTTTGCTCTCACAGATAATGATGAGATTCTAGTTCAGGCTGTGTTGAACTTCCTCAGACTTCCAGGATGTTTGATGGTGGAGTAACTCAGACTCCCAGAGGAGGAAACAAAAGGCCAGAAGCGGACACTTCCTCCTGGATACTCCTGGATAAAAAAAAGCAGGCAGGCTGTTAAATTTAGTCGAGTGCGGCTGTTTGCATACGTGCAGCAGCTGGACGAGGTTACCGCGTCCTTGTTTGTAGGTGTGTGTGTGTGTGTGTGTGTGCGTGTGTGCATGCGTGCGTGTGTGCCTGCGTGCGTGCGTGCGTGCGTGCAGGGGGGTTGAATATATGTGTGAAAGACAGTATATGTGGTGAGTGGTAAAAGGCATGAGACGTGTGCATGTTAGATATTAATGAAAAAGGAAGTGCAACAATGGCAACATATCAGTAGTCTAATAGTATTATCACAGTATGACAAAGTAAGGAATAAATCTTGAGTTGGCATAGACCAGGACAGGTGTTTTAGACCTCACACCTGTGGCCAATTTAGACCATTTTACCTGGACTGTGCGAGGAGGTCAGAATACCCAGAGCCAGCATGCAGACTCCACACAGAGAGACCCCAGCCACATGGGGGGATTTCAAACCCAGGACCTGCTTGCTGTGAGGCAACAGTGCTAACCACTGCACCAGTCATATAAACATTAAACGCTTGCAGATTTTGCCTCAAAATGAAGTTCTGAAATGTTAAAAATAACTTTTACCACCATCTTTACTGTTGCAGGATTCTCGCAAAAATTTCAGTTCAGCATTCTCTGCCGCTCACGTTTGATTCATGCTCATGTTTGATTTCTCCAATTTTCTCCAGATTAGAATATTCCATTGACCAGAATGTGATCAGAACAACGATGCCCCCGGGAGCAAAACAAGACGGTGGCGCTTCGAGGAATGACATCACTCACAAACCAGCCCAGTAAGAGGGTGGGGGTTGGCTCCATTTAGGAGCCTACAACAAGTCACAGTAAAACATGGATGCTGAACAATTTTTCTAAAGCTGGTTTTAACTTGACAACATTAACAATCGAAACAGACCAAAAAGAGACAGTAGAAAAAATGTCATAAGTTGTTTATCGCAACGTAAGATGCTCCAATTTCAGGTTCATTGTTTTTTGTTTTTTAGACCCCCATCAACACAGACACACATATGCTGGCTCACAGAGTACGTCGTCTTAATTTTGGTCAAGGCTTTCTGTGGCATCTTCAACTGAGGAAGCTGACTTAAATGAATAAACAGCTGATGTCCCAAAAAGCCACAAAACATTTAGACGGAAAGATTCAACACAATCACGGGGCCTCATCATACCATCGCTAGCTTTGACAGACAAGCGCATGCAGAATAGTCGAACAGGAAGCCAAACAGGAACATACACGACAGATACACTTCAGTTCAATTTGAGGTTGAGTCCCTGCAGTGTTTCAAACTGACCACAGGGGGGCGTGCTGGTCTGATTCTCTCATCTTTGAAGTGGAGAATCAACAGGTGACCATTTTTCTCCATATGTATAATATTCCAATAGAAGCAGTGAGCGGAGCTCATCGAGTTCGATGTGAGGAAACCTTTTCAGAGTTTTGCTCATTGGGCTGAATGCGTTTCTTTCGATTTCTCATGGCTGCTTTTTGAGTTTTGAGCCTGTCATACCTGAACAGGTTCTTTCTTCCTCGGTGGTGTGAACGCACATGGCACGGTTTTAAAGCTGCTATTCCTTTGCTTTAACCTGGGGACATTTGAATATTTCGGGGTTTGGTGACTGTTTGCAGTGCGCATCTGGATCAGAGTCTGTCGCGCAGGAGTTTCCTGCTGGAAATGTTTGCGCGCAGACGAGGCGCGCGTCTCCACGAGCCTCGCCTTTAACGCTGCTGGACAGAAGTCGGAGCGTGTTTTTTAGAAATGAATAGAACCTGAAGATGAATGTCTCCCTGTTCAATTCCTCCACTTGGAGAGCGGAGTCTGCGCTCATTTCTGCGGGATTCGCCCTCATCTTCCTGCTCGGCACCGTGGGGAACTCTCTGGTGCTCGCGGTCCTGTTTCGCAGCGGACAGATGAACACAAAAACCACCAACCTGTTCATCCTCAACCTGGCCATAGCGGATCTCTGCTTCATTGTGTTCTGCGTGCCCTTCCAGGCCACAATCTACACGCTGGATGAGTGGGTGTTCGGTCCTGCAGTCTGCAAAGTGGTGCATTTCATCATCTTTCTCACCATGTATGCGAGCATCTTCACCCTGACAGCCGTTTCCCTGGACAGGTGCGCTGCCGCCGAGTTGCATTTTGGGCTGTTTTGCTTCTGTAACATGTCTTCTTTCAGCCTCGGGGGGCAAAAATATTTTCAAAAATAGACATTTAAAGTGTTTATTCCTTTTGTCTGTTGGACCTTTGTTCAGATCATTCTTTATCAAATCTCAGAAAACCTATCAAACTTTAATAGTGATACTAAAACATGAGGGTAGGTTTCCTTTGAGCATGAGGGGTGTCTGAGGATGCTCCCCCAAGAAGATCTTCTTTATCAATTTATGATGAATGTTTTTTAATGTAATTGCTCAGACAAAAGGTGACACTTGAACATTTACTGGAGTGTAATCCAGTGCAGTTGGCATTCTGTATCACACTTCTCACACACACACACGATTTCATCACTGACAAACCAACAGCCGTCACCGTCACAGGCAGTCATGCTCAGTTTGTATCCTGGTATTTATCCCAACACGCCCAGGTCTGGATTTCAGGGACAGATGCGGTGTGATTGGAGTCATCCTGTTTGCAATGATTTTTTTTCCCCCCCCAGTTTCAGCATCATTAACAGCGGGGAGGAAAATGTTAATTGGAACATTTGTTTGTTTAAATTCTTCCACTGAATCCTCAAGATTACAGCGGGCAGAAAACTGTGGGTAGAAGTGGAGAGAGGTGATGTCATCACAGGACCAGCCAGAAAAGCAAGCTTATAACCTTAAACTGAACTCATAAATATTTTACAACCACAGCTACAGAAACACGGTGATGAATGTTGAGCATGGGGGCAGAAAAGCTTTGAAAATCAAACTTTCATTTCTGCAAACTAAAAGAAGACTTTTATTGATCAGTGAAGGAAACAAGTGATTAGATGGATTTTTGTGAAGTCTGTATCTTCCTGGATGGAAACATCTTTGCACAGTTCTCTGTGCGCTCATCTGCAACAATCGAGATGGGAAAGAAACCAAATGAGGAAAAGATGAGTATTGCCAAATGCCATCCTCGTTTTATCATATTAATTTGAGTCTGCTCAGCATCTGAGGATTAAAAATGAAGAGAAATAACCGCCCTGAGCCGTGGAAGAAATTGAGTTTACAGTATGAGGGGAACCAGGGAGAGCTGGTAATGTTGACGTTTGTCTTCATAAATTTCAAGTAGCATAAACATACTACTGAAACCCAACGCAGAACCGTCTTTGAAGTGCCAGAAACTGCAGTTCCTATTATGGCCACTTGAGGGTGGCTTCAAAGGTGAGTGAGCCCCCATAGACGCCCATGTTAAAATGGCCAACTTTACAACATCAAGGAGTTTGTTTACAGCCTGCTACAGAAAATATTTTTGGTCTCTTCAGCTCATTTTCCCTTCATAAAAATGTGTGAAGTGTGATTTTTTTTTTTTAAAAAAAATATACAGTACTGTGCAAAAGTCTTGGGCCACCCACAAACATACATGGAAATATAGTATATGAAGCAAAAAAAAATAAAAAACAGAGTTTCTATACTCTAGTGTCTTCATATTTTCATTAATTAGACAAGATCCTCCAACACCATTGGCTGAAATGCAGCCCAAACACGACAGAGCCTCCACCGTGCTTTATAGAGGGCTGCAGCCTCTTTGTTGTACCTCTCTCATGACCCCCTCTTTACATAGTGCAGAAACAAATATTTCAACTTTGGATTCATCGCTCCATCAGACCTGCTGCCACTGACTGGGTGACAGTACGGTGGCTCATTCACCTTTTTTTTATGGTTTGTGTGCATCATGATCTTTGACCTGTTCTGGCAAACCACATTTAAAGCTCGTACAATCATTCTCTATTGAAAGGTGGACCATGATGGCTGATTATGTTTTTTTCATGTTGGTTTGCTTTGTATTTATTTTTTGAGATTCCAGTTTTTTCACACTTCAGCCTCAGTCAACACCAGTCACACCTTTAATAAGTCCTTCATTTCAGAACTGAATTTGTAGATCATGTGTCTTCCTCTGCTCTTACAGGTATTTAGCTATTTGCTACCCGCTCCGCTCCAGGGAGATGAGGACGCCAAAGAACGCCCTCATTACCATTGGCCTCCTCTGGGCCCTGGCCTTGGTTTTCTCTGGACCGTATCTCAGCTACTTCTCACAGATGGACCTGGCTGGCACTGTTGTGTGCATTCCTACCTGGGAGTCCAAACCTCGCATCATAATGGACATGTGCACGTTTGTCTTTGGCTACCTCGTCCCTGTGCTGGTGCTCGGCCTCACCTACACTCGCACCATCCGGTACCTGTGGACCAGCGTGGGCCCGTTGAAGGACATGTCCGAGTCGAAGCGGGCCAAGTGGAAAGTCTCCAAGATGATCATCATCGTTGCTGCTCTCTTCTGCCTTTGCTGGCTTCCTCATCACCTGGTCATCCTCTGCATGTGGTTGGGCCGATTCCCCCTCAACCACACCACCTATGTCCTCCGCATCCTCTCCCACTTTGTGGCCTACACCAACTCCTGCCTCAACCCCATCGTGTATGCCCTTGTGTCCAAGCATTTCCGCAAAGGCTTCAGGAAGGTGTTCAGCTGCTCGCTGAAGAGGAGGGAGGTAAATAAGGTGCATGCTCAGGCAGTGAACATGGTCAGCAGCGTGGAGATGACCAATTAGAGACAAGAGCCTCAGAGGAAGAGCCAGCCATCTAGAACATACCAAGAAATGCTATTTATATGCACATAGTGTAAAAATCTGTATCTATATTTTATATAGATATGAAAAGGTCAGCCCAGCTCATAGACTGCAATAAAACAGGGAGACCAGACAAGGTAGTAACTTTGAAAATGATGAAACATGATTAAATAAAGAGAACATAAAGTAAAGTAAAGCATGCATGGATGTGTGGCAGAGTGTGGAAAGCCCCATTTTTACATGCACCACCCTAACTGTTTGTTGAACCCCCACCTTTACCTGATAGAAGCCGCTGTTAGCTTTATGTGGTGTCGGTGTCGTCACTTAACTTGCAGTAATATAAAAAATGTAACACACTGAAAAGTAAAATATCATAAAACGTCTTCTCACCTGTGGAATTTTACTCCATGTTGTTACGACCCGGCTTCTGTAAACATTGTTTACAACAATGTTTACAGAAGCATAATACAGTGGGTCCATTTTCTGTTGTATTTGAATGACCCGATCTGTTTATTAATATCTAACTCAGCTCTGTGAGCACGTATTCAGCACGTGGGCGCTGCACTGAGCGCGCTCAGGATTCAGTCTGAGCTGAACAGATGCAAACGCTGTGTTAAAGGGTGAGAGTCGTGCTAAAAGACGTCACGGCTCACCACGAAGAACATTTTAAAGAGTGAAATCTTGTCTGTAGTGGGGGGGGGGGGTGTCACCCACTTTGTATTTAGTGACTTGATTTTAAAAAGCACTTGACAAAAAGTGTGTAGGAGGATTCGCCCATTAGAGCAAAATACCAAACCTCAAAAAACAAAAATCTGACATAATGCGGTTTTAATCAAGAGCCGCTCCGCTTGGTGAAAATCAGGAAACAAACATCGAGCAGCCAGAACCGGGCCCGAAAGCCACCATGCAACTCACTGGATGAAAATTGCAGAACAGTCATTAAATATTCAATATTCAGGGTCGCGGGGGGGGCTGAGGCAGGGTACACCCTGTACAGGTTGACAGCCTGTGTTTCGCCATGTTGTCAGGTATGCATATAAGCCTGTGGGGGTCATACAAACTACTGACTACTATATTGAGGTGCTGCAGTTAAATTTCAGCCTGTTCTAGCCTGCTGCATCATTTTTTCACTCTGATTTTCAGTCTTTGAATTCAGCCTCTGTAGGTTGATAATTTTCATTTCCATCAAACCATGTATCATCCTTTCATTTCTAAGACATTATCCAGTCATATCAGTGTAGCTATCTTCCTTTTTTTTATTCATTGAAATGTATAGTGTATTAAACTGGCAGATGTTCCAGATGTTTTGCATTCATGCAGAAGTGTTACTGTGAGGTAGAGATCACCATAAGAGCTGTTGAAATAATAAAGCTGCTTCTGAGGATGTCTTATTTTCCAACTTGTGACCCTTTTTTGTCAGATCTGGACGCCGTCTGTGAAAAGAAAGCCCACCATGATACCTTTGCCGCTTCCTGAGACCGGTAAATAACGTAGACTTCAGTCACTGAAAGCATTTATTTCTGTCCCGTCCAACTCTGATCCTCTGAATCAAATTCTCAGGGTCATAAACTAATTTAGTACTAATTTATCTGCACACAATTTTCAGATCAGATTCAACCTTTTTGCTCATCATCACTCACTGAAACACGCACTTACACAGTGACTCACCTGTGATGCACGATCCTAACTGCAGGAGGCAGAAGTTAATCAAAACCAGAGCAGAAGATATTTCCTAAACACAACTCACAGATGTTCACGCTTGTTGCTAATGATGTGGTGAAACCAGTATAAGCAAACATGACGTTTACTTCATTCATGTTTCTTATAACTATGATAGAAGGGGAAAAAATGTGACACTGGCTGCTTTCACGAGATCAAAAAAAAAGTCGCTGGAGCAAATGAATCATTTAAGAGCGCGCGGACAGATTTGTTTGCATTCACCACCAGCGCTGCTGGCTGAACTGAGGCTGGGCTGGAGTCAAAAGGATGTCAGCTGTGGTCATTTTAAAGCGTGTTATAAAAATAGACCTGATTCAATTTGTGACATGGAACAGGAAAACAGCACAAGTCAAGGATAAACTTTTTATCACCAAGGAAACGAGACCTGAAGATGCTGAGGTCTGGTTGCTGTGGTGATGAGAAATATCCTCTTTACCTTTGTACCTGTATCCCAAAGAGGAAAGATGGTAACACACACACACACACAGAGACACGAGAGCTTGGTTATTATCTTTAAAGAATCCCGGTTAAGAAACCGACCCGTGTTATAATTTGGGCTGCTGCTCGTTCTGAAGGTGCCTTCGGGGTGCTAAATGTTCCACTATGCTCAGCATGTAAAAGCTAACTGCGTCTGTGTGCTGTGTTTTCAGTGCAGGTCGCGCACAGCTGTTAGCTGCCTGCAGGAAGAAGCTGAGGTAAAATTGAACCAAACTGTTGAACCAAAACAGAGCTTAAAGATGCTACACTGCTCAAAAATATTAAAGGAACACTTTGAAAACATGTCAGATCTTAGTGATATGGACTGAGTAATGTGTTAGGAATGAAAGGATGCCACATAATGGAAATGAAAATGATCAACCTAGAAAGGCTGAATTCAAGGGGGGGTGTCCCCTCGGGTTAATCGCCTGGATGCTTTTTCTCCAAAAGTCTCCAGTAATACCAGGAAAAGTCACTAGTCACCTTTAAAAATAAAAATTAAAAAAAGAAAAATGTTGCTAGAGGGGCCTGAAAACTTGCTAAGCTCCTGGACAGTGCAACTTGGCAGCGTGGGGGCCAGTCAAAGGTATCAATTTCTTCATCCTCCAGGAACTTCCTGCATACTCTCACCACGTGAGGCCGGGCATTTTCGTGCTCCAGGAGGAACCCAGGACCCACTGCACCAGTGTACAGTCTGACAATGGGTCCAAGCATTTCATCCTGATACCTAATGGCAGTCAGGGTGCCGTTGCCTAGCATGTAGAGGTCTGTATCTCTCCATGGATATGCCTCCCCAGACCATCACTGACCCACCACCAAACCGGTCATGCTCAACGATGTTACAGGCAGCATAACGTTCTCCACAGTTTCTCCAGATCCTTTCAGGTCTGTCGCGTGTGCTCACGGTGAACCTTTGAATCTGTGAGAAGCACAGGGCACCACTGGTGGAACTGCCAGTTCTGGTATTTTATGGCAAATACCAATTAAAATAATCCTTATTTTATGCTGGGCCTTGGCACAGCACCTCATGATCTTCTAGGTGCAATCAAAACATTCCGTAGATAATCAAAAACGACGTGTAAATTTGGCCAAACTTCCCTTCATAATGATCTTTGGGCATAATCACAACTTCTCATTCAGCTGCTGTTTTTTGATCTCTCCCTGGAGGTCCCGTTATCACCACAGACCTCAAACGTGTGCACAGTCATGGTTAGTATGTCTGTATTTGGCAGTACAGATGTCACCAAAACAAACTAGATCGCAGGTTAATTCAGAGTTCCCTTTATTTGTCTGAAATGTTGAGCTGGCGTGGCTAAATTACATAAATACATCATGTTCACATCTTTGTACAAAACATTATTTAGACACAGGGCGACGGCAGCGCGGGCAGGGCCGAAGGAGCTCGTGTTTCTCTGGGGTGGAGGTGCGCGTGGGGAAGAGGCGTCTCCTCAGGCAGATGTGTCGAACAGCTTCTCGATCATCTCCTCCACCTCCTCCGGTCGATACTTGTGATACTTCTCGAGGTTCTTGGTGAAGGAAACGTTGGCACATCTGGAGGAAACATTGAAGAAAGAAACATCGGCGTGAAATAAAATCGGAGCACGTCATTTTTAGCATTTCCAGGACTGTGAGACGGGTAAAAGAATTTCAGTATTATGATATTTTCCACATTCAAAACATGCGTTATCTTAAAACTGTCCATTTGGGTCCCTTCATGAAAAATGAATCAGTGCCTCCCGGCTGACCCCTCAGAATCAGCTATCAGGTGGTTGCTAGGAAACTTAATGATGTCATAACATACTATGCATAATGAAAGTTTTGTGGATATAAATTAAAAAAAGGTGCTTTTTTGAGGTGCCACATGTGGGCCATTTTAGCCCCTAGGTAGGTGATTGTTAGGCAACGTGATGACGTCTTAATATGCGATGTATCTGAGAACCTTCCGGAACGTTCAGGGGCCTTTGATGCACCTGCTGTGCCCATTTTGGCTGCTCAGCTCCTGATCACGTAAGAGGAGTTTGCAAAGAGATTTTGTGCATTACAGTATTTTTAAGGAAAATCTCAGGCGGTGTCAGCATCAATGGAAGATCTGAGCATGAGCAGCAGGTGAGGACACTGCACTGATGTTGCTCTCTAAAGGTTAGTAATGCGAGTGAAAGCGGCGTGCCCTCTTATCATCTTAGAGACCCTTCACTGATCCTGAGATGCTCTGTGATCATTTTTTCCGTTTCACAGCCACAAGCTACATTCAGGAGTGTCAAAAATGACTATATCAGAAAACTGGCCTCGTATCAAAATGCAGGTAAATAAATAAATAAAAAGATCTTTCATATTCTCTAACTTGTTTTGACCTGTCCTACACTGTCACATGACCCTTCAGAGTTCAACCAAAATGCACTTTTAAAGTTTTCTCAAGTGAAACAGAGAAAGAAGTGGTGCAATGTTGCACGCACACACGCACGCACGCACACACACGCCAGTGTGCCAAATAACACTAAAAAGCACCTTAAGCTAGAAACACCATTTAAGCTTTAAAATGAAGCTACGTCTTTCAACTATTCAGGCATTACTCTGTGTGTTGATATCTTTTATGGTTTTTAAACAGTGACAGTTTAAGTTTA
>JAVDPK010000732.1:362734-378849 GCA_034780415.1 Cichlasoma orientale
CCGCCCCAAACCTGAACCTAGAGCAGCTGTACCGACCACCACCAAGCACCAGCGGAGGAGGGGGCGAGAGAAAGAAGCAGGGGGCACCCACCAAAGACGGGTGGGGAGGAGGCCGTAAGACCCTCAGGGGTTCATTTTCCGCATGTGTGAATCAGTGAGTGTGTTAAAAGTACGAGACAGAAATCAGCTAACACAGAAAAGTCACAACAGCTTTGGATTCGTCGCAGTTTTTCAAAGTAAACCCCATCCCGATGCACTTCCACACAGGTGAACCGCTCCTACATTTCCCATGATGCCTTCAGAATGACATTCCTATATATTTTTTTAATCTAATGGGTCTATTACCACCTAATTTGAATTATTAAATCTTTAATCAAATCAGTGTAAACATCACAGAAACCATAGCTGATGGCTTCAACTGAATAGGAGATAAAATTATAATAAACTGAAGCTCATTAAAGTGATGGATGTTTATTTTTTTTCATATATCTTGGTGGACTTAGAAATATCACTGGTTTGTTGACTGTTAGCCTTTGAAAATGTACCTTTAGCCTCAAAATGTACCAGTGGGTGTGATGAGATGTTTTTCCACTTTTGACATTTTTCTCAAGAGGCTTTGCCTTTTGTTCTTAATGACTTAATTGGTTAAATAAAGGTTACTTTGCACCACCTTGTGGTAAAAAACTGGTATTACATGAACGCACAGTCCGACCCCAGTTACACTTCAGTTAACATCTCATCAGCGCAATCCATCACTGTTTCTGACATGAAGTCGCAGCGGTTGCTTCATCACATTTAGTTGATAAACAATAAAAATAAAAACTCTTCCAGTTAAATATTACTTTTAACAGTGAAGTCGTTTATTAGGACGGATGTGCTTGTTTTCAATCACTTAAATATAGATTTGGTTCCATGCAAAAATAATCAGCTGTATTAAGCTGCCTTTATTCCAGATTTATTAGAGATTATTTATGATTTATTAAACATCTGCAGTGTCTAGCTGTTGTGACTGAGGGGATTTTCTGTGTGCCTGAAACAACAGTACACTGTCAGCATAGAGAACACCAAGGTGCTTTACCTTCCAAAGGAGTGAGGTTAGAGCCCCCCTTTTTCCCATCCAGCCCATGCTGTGAGTACTGTTTCAGAAGGTTCTGAGCCTTGCGAATGGTCCCTGGTCCCAGAAACACAGAGACAGAGTCCAGAGGAGGGGGAGGGTAGCGAGGTCCAGACAGCCCAGAAACAGAAGAAGGAAGAAGAAGAAGAAAGAAGGGAGAGCTAGGAAGTGAGTGATGAAACACAGACACCACATCCCTCCACCACTGAGGCAGCCAGCAGAGGTTCATACGTGGGGGAGGAGGGAGGCACAGCCTAACACCATGAGAGACAAACTACAGCACTACAGGGCACGTGTGCTGAAACGCACACTGCCGGGGTCATGTAAGAGAATAAACAGGTTAGGTCAGTTATAAACAGCCATCACAATTAATACAATTAACAGTCATATTATTATTACGACTAATAAACAGTCTGTCACATGGTTTAGAGACGCAAAATCTGCAGATGATTATTATTTACAGCATCAAAACACAAAGTGTTGCCTGTTAGTGAGTTAGTAAGCAAGTAGGACAATAAAAGCAGCTTCAGCCTTTTCTTTTATTGCTGCATGAAAGGTTATTAATCATGTATTGATCAAACTCACACAAAGTTGTGAGGGGTAACATGCCAGCAGACACTCTTTAGATGTGCAGCACACGCAGAGCAACACTGTCACCTCGTTCGAATCCGATTAGCGGTTTTAAGCTGAACGTTCACTTCCTGTGTGGCTCTCTCGGCCTCTGACTGCCCGAGCCATACCCAAAACCCTGATTTGTTCTACATGTGCAAAAAAAAGGCTCATTCCTTTCCTTTCATTACCCTTCACAGTTAAAGCCCTGGAAATGATACATCTGCACTCTCAGAGCAGCAGAGTCGACTCCTGTTAATACAAACGGCAATAACGCAGATTCTGCCATTTAAATAAAATTCTGTTTTTGGTTTGATTACTTATGTAAGCTTTTATTTTGTTCTTTGTTACGTAATAAAAGACAAAATCTTACAGACCAGGCTCGGGCCTTTGGTCTGTAAGATCCATCTAGAGGAAGCTGTAAAGAAGTTGCTTCCACAGGTGAACCTGTGGAAGGGTTATTAAGATGTTATTAAGATGCATGCAGCAGTTCATAACTGAGATGACTGCTGATCATTAGCTTCATATCTCTTTGTGTGGCTACAGGACGACGCACCGGTCTGCTGCCTCCCTCCTGGGCTTCTTGCTGCTCCATCTGCACCTGCATACATCCTGCATGGGAGGCTGAAGGCCAGACTAGTCAAGGCCTCAGACTCCCTAATGGATGGCCCAGTCTTCCCCGCCACCTCCCTTCCACTCCACTCCACACAGCAAGAAAAGACTAATTTTAAACCACAGCAGTGACATGAAGTATGCATATTTTTGCACATGCATAACATCTTCACCTGCTTCACCTGTAACCTCAGCTCGCTCTGCTCCACGATCGTCTTTCTTACAGTACACATCTGTGCTTTCACTGTCACAAACCCGGCGTAGCTCTTCTTCGGTTCAACATTGTTCTTTTTTTTTTTTTTAAATGTTTTAGTGTCGTTATGCATTTCAGCACAAGCAACAGCGATGCTTCACAGTTGGAGTTATTTCACATTCAAGCAAAAGAAATAAACTGTTTAACCAGGTGTGTGCAGGTAAAGCAGGTGACCAGCTGTTTATTAGTTACAAACTCCTTCAATCAGCACTACGCACAGTTCTGCTGACACAGCACACGTCTGCTCTGCACATCAGGTTCACACAAACACTGAAAACTCCACAGCCTTTAGTTTCATGGCGGCAGTGAGGGTACTTTCAAAGATCCCAGCTGTACACTTCTGTGACTTGTTGTGATATATATACACATTTTTTTGCAGGAACTGGCCCAGTGGAAAGATGTGTGGAAATACATGCACATTTTTAGCATTATAGACTTTCATTCTATTGTGGTTTTCCACTTCTAATCACTACACTGGAATATTGGCTAAGTAGACTTGCTGCTGCAGACGCTTTGATTTTCTGTGTTTCTGCACAAAAGATGCTGCTCAAAAAAAAAAATTAAGGGCACGCTCGATCATCACACTATAACACAAAGACAGTTAAACTTCAAACTGAGTCCATTTCAGCTGCTTTGGTGGAAATGAAAGCGACCACAGGTGCACCGGAGAGGCAACAACAAGAAAACCCCAAAAAAGGGAACGGTTCAGCAGGTGGTGGCCACAGACTGCTGCGCTCTACTTATTCGACTGCTTTTCCTCCAGTTTTGCTTTTTGCTCATGTTCTTGTCACTGCTGGTAAACATGTGACAGCACCTACAGCCCATTCAGGGTCCTCCAGGACGGCACATCCCAGCACAGCTGAGTCTCAGGAGTATGGAGGAGACACCAGGAGATGCGAGGAGAGCTGGCATTCAACAATAAAGAGTCCGGTGACATCATGGTGTCTGTCACATATGCTCAGCATGAATCTGCTCTCCTGTGTGACGATAACAGGGCGGCAGTGACAGGCCTGCCAGTTCTGGTGTTCTCGGGCTGTGATCACAAGGCCCGCTAAAGGACATCAGGACCTCACACAGTCCATGCCTGACAGTTTGGTCAGAAACATGAACACGAGCAGCCCGCTGAAGGTCATTTTGTAGCTCTGGCAGTGCTCCTCCTCTTCCTCCTAACTCAAAGGAGCAGATACCGGTCCTGCTGCTGCTCGATGCCCTTCTACACTCCTGTCAGCCTGAAATGTAACTGACTTTGTTATGAATGATTATCGAGAGCTCCCTTTATCGATTTAACCTCTAAAACAGCTCGGGCGCCTGAGGGTTAAATGAATGACTGCATACCTGTTATTAGTACAGCGGTTTCTCCACACAGGTGTGTTTGTGCTCTTCACTTTACAACAACATAACAGAGACTGAACGCGTTTAACTGAAGGGATTGTATTTGAGCAGCAGTGCTGTCATCTACTTCAATATCCCCTCCTTTAAAAACGACCTTTTACAAACGTTGTTTATGACAGCGATAATGTTAATGTATGAAAACATAAAATCCTCACACACCTGCCTTTACTGTGAGCACTTTAAACTGCTCACAGTGAACTGGAACTATAAAGATCTTTTATTAAGTTCTGTGCTTCTGGTTCTGGTTAAATTGATCAATTTAGCTCTAATACTCTCCACCTCACTCATCCCATCACTGCAGCGCACTGCCATGAAACTAGAAGCCTACATCACCACTGAAAACATCCTGCTACACTTTTCAACAGGACAAAGAAACCTCTGCTGTCTCAGTTGCTAAAAAAAAAAAAGGAAACCTCATGCTGTCTCTGATTTGCCGTGAAATGTGGCATCTGACGGACAGAAGCAAGCACGAGGCACACGCTAGAGCTTCATGTTTACCTGGGATGTAGACTGTCATCACAACACAGGGATTATGAAAGAGGAGAGGATGGAGGATTGGTTAGAGCAGAGTGTAATATCACAGAGAAACACAGTGTGTGGGGTGAACAGAGTCATTACAGAGAGATCGTGGAGGATAACCTGAGACAGAAACAGGCTGAATGTACTGAAGAGTGCATTTAATACTCATCACTATGCAGGGTCATGCTTGTATGTTAGAAGAGGGACTGGACGGAGACTACAGACTGAAATGGAGTGACTGTGGGTTCGGTCTGAATGAGGCGCATCGGTTGCTGACCTGGTCTCTTCGGGGCCTTTTTGGTCGGCGTATCCTTGCGTTTGGTTTGGACGGCGGGCGAGTAGAGGACACCGGAGGAGGCGCTGTTCTTGCGGAAATGCTCCTTGAGGCCTTTGATGGAGCGATCGAGCTGGCTGGACCTGATCTGGAAGTAGACGTTCATGAAGTCTGCATAGAAGACAGAAAGGAAGAGGAGAGTGAAATTAAGAGGCAAAAAGCAATGATTTAGTTTATATCGCATCACTTTCCAGTTTCTCGGCACTGCCTGTAGTGCACGGGTCCAAGTGTGCTTTTAAGCAACAGTGGTCTTAAGGTGCTTTCTGTATTGTAACAATATTAAAGAAAAAAACCCCAACAATCAGACGATTTCTTATGAGCAACACTTGGTGACTGTGGGAAGGAAGAACTCCTTTTTAACAGGAAGAGACCTCCAACAGAACCAGGCTCACGGAGGTGCAGAAATCTTTGCCAGACACACGCTAAATCATCTCTCTGTGTATTACCTGGAATTATTTAAACTAAACAAGAGAGGGAAATTACAGGAGATCAGCCAACATGAAGAACGGCAGCGCCACCTCACAGGCTAACTACAGCTAACAAACAAACACAGCCGTACCCTGGTTCCGTCCGTATTCCACCAGCCAGCCGGCGATGCAGATGATGTCCTGAAGAACGGCCTCAGGCAGGTGTTCCAGCACCACCTCTTCCTGGACCTCCAGCTCCTCATCCACACTGATGGCATCCAGGATGAGGATGGGGGGAACGGGTTTACTGTAGCGGGTCAGGAGGCTGCGGAATTCGGCCTCCAGCAGCTCTTTCCCCTTCTCAAAGCGCGCTTTCTACAGAAGAAGACGAAGTCGAGGAATTACTGAGTCTTACTCTGAACAGCTCAAAGACCGAACCAGGAGTCTGCAGTGAGGATAAAGTGCATTTGTACTGTTGAATTCTTAATGTGAATTAATAAATTAATGTGGTATAACAGCAAGAGTTACAGCATGTTTACATCTTTTCAGTCAGTAAATGAGTGGAACAGACGGCTTCATTCACCTATGACAGGTTTTCATCTTTCAGACACAAATGGCTGTTATGAAAAAATTCACTGTAGTTTTGGGAGAATCGCGACGGGATGACTGTGGAAAATATCCTCTCTCACATGCAGAACGCAACAGGAAGTGTCCAACGCAAAGTTACAATATGTAAAACTTTCAACAGCAGATTACAGATCGCAGTCAGCTGAGTTCTGTTTTCTCACCCCTCCCAGTTCAAGTGCAGCTACGGTGGCTGCTGGAGGACAAACACGCTTCAGTCAGCCAAGAGAGATCAAAAACATTACATTTACAGCGCACCCCAGAACGGTCACGGCTGGCTGGCGTGTTTGAACCGGATCCCTCCCGGAGTTTTTCCCCTATCTTTGTATGCTGTCAGCCCACAGTTTACCTCAGCTGTCAGTGCTGGGTGAGAAGCATCCACCTTTATTTACTCTGGAAGAGGCTGTAAAACTTTGTGAGAGGAGTCGATGAGTCACATGCACGGTTATCAGGTCATGCAGAAAAGCACAGGGCTGTGGTACATGTATGCAAAAAGGCTCACAATGTCTACAGAAAAAGCCGCGATCAGCAATAAACTATATGCATCAGAGGCTCATACGTTATGCATTTTGCTCCTAGAAACACAAGAGCACGAAAACTCATTAAAAATTGTATATTAGTATATTTGACAGCTTATTTCAGCATTTTTAAATTTTTGATTTTGCTGCAGGAAGAAGTTATTTCACTAAAATGCAGTTTTAAACGTTTCTGACAGTCACACAGACCAGCAGCCTCCTCGTTTGGATTTGTTTTCCTCTCCAAGAAATAATGAAGTGAGCCATCTTCAACCATGCACTTAAAACTACAGCATTTAAACTCTGTTAGATCTGAGCTGTGTTGTTGGGATGGTTGAATTGTTACTACAACAAGTCAACATTGTGAAATAGTTAAAGTGACTTAGGAGCCAAAAAAAAAAAAAAAAAAGCACACAGTTGTGGTCAGTTTCCATCCACTCATCATGAGCATGAATGTCATGGTAATTTGGGGCTTTTAATGATTCATTTGAACTGTTCTTTTTCACAGGTGGAATATTTGTAAAGCATACGTCATTAATTACCTTAAAAAACAAGAATTGGGTGCACAAGTTTGAATTTATTTTGGATTTTCTGCACAGGACGGCAGGATGGTATAGGCTCATATATACATACACTCACTAGGTGGTGCTGAAGGTTCTACAATATATTTTAACTTGACAAGGCCAAGGCCTGTTAACTTCTCATCAGTGATCATGACTGACTACAACTGGTAGTTTCTCTTTGCCCACATGGACGAGCCAAATGCCTTCTGGAGCAATGACAAGAGGTATGTTTGGAGGAGTAAAGGAGAGGCTTTCAAACTGTACCAGCTATCAAGCATGGTGGCTGTAGCATCATGCTGTGGGGCTGTTTTGCTGACAGTGGTACCGGTGCATTGCACAGAGTGGACGGAATAATGAAAAGGGAGGTCTACCTCCAAATTCTTCAGCTTTACCTCAAATATCCAGCTAGAATTATGCCAGAAGCATCTGGTTGAGCTGCAACTTGCTAAGAGAAATTTAACCAAATGGAGTGGGGTTATGTAAATATTTGTGCCTGTATATATACTTTTGAGCCTTTATGGATTAGAGAAAATCAAAAAATTCAAATTTGTGCACCCAGTTCTTGTTTCTTAAAGTAATTAAAGGGGTATGCTGTCCAATTATTCCACCCTGAAAATCAAATAGTTCAAAGAAATCACTGAAAACCCAAAATTACCACAGACTTCTGAACACAGCTGTATTTTCAGAGAGAGAGAGAGAGGCAACTTTACCACTGTGTTGAGTTCAGGGCTGTCTGGGTTGTTGTCTTGAAAGTATTCAACAGCTTTCTGAATCTTTGCAATACAAGCAAGATACTCATCCAGTCTGCCTGTAGGCCTGAGACAGAGAAAGAAAATCATTATACATGACGCTGTTTGTGTAACCATAAAACATCCACATATGAAGGTCGTCCTCACCCCTCTCTGATGATCCTGTCGGTGTCTTTGGCCACGTGGTAGTAGCTGATAACGTGGTCCATGCACGACAGAGTTTTGTCCACGTTCTCCTGCAGCCGCTGCAGGTTCTCTGTCTGCTTGTGAACCGGGATGATGGAGTTCTCCAGCTGCATCAGACGGCTCTCGAACGAAGACAGGATGGAAACCTTTCGGGATGAGAGGGAAAGCAGCACAGGTCAAAAACAGACTCCACAAGTAATTTCAGTCAGGATTACTGCAGACCAAAGAAAATCGTTGTTACCAGTTGCAGTCATCTATTTTGGGCTGTATGGCTCTGTTCTGGGACCTACCCACCCTTCCACACAAAGATATGTTACTGATTAAGTCAGAAACAGCATGAAAATGGAGTGGGGTTGGGGGTTGTAAAGTTGCTTGCAGACATGCAGCAACAGCAGGCAGGTTAAAGCAGTTTAAATAATGTGCTCTCTATGAGATTTACCAACTGAAAGTGTAGAAGGGTTCAGCTGAGCCATCAGCTGAAAGGGAATTAAGGAACTGTAGCTACTGCTACTGAAGTCTGGAAATTATTTCACAAGCTGCTTTCATCATCTTACAGTCTTCATGTTCATAGTATAAATCAATAAATCCTCTTGCGTAAACATAAATAAAAAAAACCCAAAAAAAAACAAAACAGCAGGTCTAGTTGGAAAATACTATATTTAAACTAGCTCAACCAAACTTGTTTTGGGCTCATGAAAAGAGAAAAATGGAGATGCGACAGTCTGTCCGACTCGTAGCACAATATGAGACGGACAAGCTGGGTCTGGATGAAACCCAGTGCGGCAAACCTGGACTAGACTGAACTGCTCCTCATCATCAGTGTGTTTGACGGTGCACTAAGTGCAAACCAGTGTCAGCCTGAGCTGTCGCTGGGTGTGTTTGCACCGTCGTACCATGTTTTTGGTCAGCTGATCGCTCTTCTCCAGGTTCTCCCGGATGAACGACAGCGTCTCCTGCTCCTGTAACATCACAAAGAAAACCAACCACTCACTCATCTCACTCTCGAAAGATTAAAGGCACTCTGTCTGTCAATAAGCATCATTTTAAACGCGGATGTTAATCCACACTGGTGGGTTTTAACAGCATTAAAGCTCGCAGAGAAGCTTCCTTCCTCTCCAGCCTCCAGCTGACCTGCTTGAGTTTCTCCTCGATCTCCCGCTTCCTGGCGGACGCATCCTCCGTAGGAATCATCCTGAAGGAAATTCCCAGCAAAGGACGCTCTCCGGTGGCTTAAACGTGACTAATTTATCGATTTAGATCATAAAAACAACAACAACGTCCCGGAGCCACTGTCATGGATAGCTAAGACCAGCGACGATAAGCTAGGCTGGTTAAGGGTTGAAGGCTAAGGGCTTCCGGTTAGAATTTCAAAATAAAATAACCATCACTACTGAACTGCTCATCAGTCCCCACCACCACCAGTTTTTTTACTCAAATAAACATTACACTTTACTTGATGTCTTCCACATTTTTTAAAGCATTTTAATGGGCGTAGAGGAAGAAAATCGTGAAACTATATTTGGAACTCACTTTTTAACTTGATTTGCATGTTTTTATGTTTTACACCATTAAACCTACACACATTACTGTTGGCCAAAAAAGGTGTGATTTCATGCATCTAACAAAGAGTCCAGGCTCCAGAGCTTTCTTTATTGCAGATGGTTTGAGCCTTGTAAAGTTTGATTATCACAAAAATCAACTTCAGTTCTGAAACTAAACTTCAGTAAAATCTTATTCAGTTATCTTTCATTATAGAGCACGGTAATTTTTCTCTGAATAGTCTAAATTTGTAAAATCTTAGTTCCACACACTCCTAAAAAACATTATTTACCTTTGTTATTATCTGTATGACAAAAATAAAGATTACAGTAAATTGGGATGGGTAGCATGAGAGTGGTTATTTACTAAAAGACATATCCCAAAGGAAATTATTTCCATTGGTACTTAATTTCTGTCCCCACATTCATCACGCTTACCTTTTTTTTCTTGGACAAAAAGTTTCTATTTTGTTATGAAGGTAAAATTACCCAACTTCCGGTAAGGCGTGTCCATCTCTGTGGCATCTTTTCCTCAAAACTTTATTTACAAACGACAAACAGAAAAATTAACAATACCTTCGTAGAGGTCAGTCTTCTATGAATATCAATATATATCAATAATTATTATTATTGGGGTTTTTTATTAGCGTTTAAATAAAATCTAAGCTATTAGAACCCTTCAAAGCGTTTGTTTGGAACGAGATTAACTTCCTGTTTGATGTGGCAAACAAATGACCAAGTATTTATATTATTTTTAACATGTAATCGAGAGTTCTCAAAGTTTTTGAGAAAATAATGAAAAATCATAAACATGCAATGTCGAGAACCAACCGTGAGGAGTCGCTGTCGTGTTCAATACTAAAACACATTAAAAGCATGAAAAAGAGCCATCAGTAAACAAGGATCAAATACAAACAGTGAAATTATCGGACTAAATGTTTAACCTCGGGTCATTAAGTAATATTTTTTATTTTTGGTTTCAGAAAAAGATTTTGTGGTTTCAAAGAAACTTGAAATAAACAAAAACCTGCAACATGCTTTCAGTTAACGGCACCATAAATGTTATTTAGTCCTTTTTATTACGTAATTCACGAGATTCTTTTGATTTTTTTTTTTTTTACAGGTTTCCATATTTTAAAAAGAAAAAGTTAGAACTAATGAGACTCTTGGCATAAATAAAAACATCCACCCAGGTCGGAAAAATGTTACAAATGTATTTGCACAAAAGAAGATGCTTCACACAATTTGTTCTCTTACATATTTACAACTCTCTTGTTACACTTCTCAGTCTGTCATACAAACCAACGTGTTTCATTACTGTTATTTTATAAAGTTATTAGAGACAATGAAAACTAGAGTCGAGTAGAAATCTGAAGGAGCTGTGAGACTACAGCACAAACTACAGTCACCCTGACACATCAGCCTTTTTACACTCAGAGGGATTATTGCTTTGCTTCAGGTGGTGAAAACAGACCTCTGACCTCTGTATGGAAGATAAAGACAACTCTGCTCATTCACTTAAAGAAAAATAAAACAATCTTTTCAAACTGCCCTTTTCAGCTCTTTTTGAGAACGCTTTCCTGCCCGTTTCCACTTAGAAAAGAACGTTTATATATCAGAGCATTGAGAATAATGCAGATGTGTTAACATCGCAGAGCTGCACTCTACGATTCCTCTTCTTTAGACAGCGTCTGAGGAGGGAAAACACAAAGAAGACTTCTTAGAAACACGATGAAGAAAAAACTAAAAAGGCTCGTTATTTTGCATTTTACTCAGAAATCACCTGTTTGAGGAACTGTCGTCCAAAATAACTGGTAGCCATGTTCTTTAAGCTGGTCTTTCCTCCCACTTTGCACCTCACATATCCGTACAGGTTGGCCCCTTGCAGCACGACCCCCATGATCACAACGGGCTGAGAGGAAGATGACAGTTTTGAAATAAACCCTGATGATATATATTATATTTCTCTTAAAATTTGCTGTTTGATTGGGTTAGTTTAGATTTAAAGTAACACTTAAAAATGCAAAAGTGCAGATTTGTTGATAGTAAGAAAATTACAAAGGAGCATCTGCCCTATCCCTTAAAGTTAACAACTTACCATCCATTTAATCTTGAATGAAAACAGGGTGCTAAAGACAAAGATGGTCCAGAGGATGGGGCACACAATCAGTCCAAGCCAGAAGATTCTGGACTCCGAATCTGATGCTTGCTGCTTCTCTGTACCCTGAAGAAGAAAACAGGATATTCTCACAGTTAGAACAACTGCAAACACGATAAGGCCCGCTGACTGTAAACATCTGTGTGTATCAACCCCATACAGAGCAAGAGGTCGCCATCATGGGGGGTTAAAGACCTACGTCTGAGCCAGAGCAGATTCAGCAGAGGAGCACCTCACCTTTCTCGACTCAAACACCCAGTGGCTTCGTCCATCGTCATCCACCTGGTTCCACCACCGCAGACTGACCATCAACCTCCCAGTGATGTTCTGCAGATGGAGAGTTTCATTAGGGACATTCCAATTCTTTGAACTCCTTTACCAGGCACTCGCTGGCAAATGCAAGTCTGACCCAAAAGTGTGAATTTAATCCGCTGGATCAGAATACTGTCTCCTAGGTCTTTGTGCAACACTGTGACTCCAGTTATGCCTTACAGAGTGGAACCAGAAATATTATATAAGGAGATTCTCTTCAGGACATTTCAGAAAGTCTACAAATGGCACTCAATGAGCCAATCAACATGCACACAGGAAAAAAATATTAGTCATGTACATGTAAAAATACATGTTCACAAGTTTCAGCTGTGTGGTGAAAGGTGCTACGTACCTGTTACTATAGTAAGTAACAGCATGCATACTCGAAGTATGCGTTGGTATCCCAAACATTTCACTGTGTTTCTCCCACAACTGTTTATCATCACATCCCAGAAACTCGGCTTTTAAGCTCCTGATAAAACTACAAACCTTTATCTCACCTGGTCCGGTGTTCCTCTGAGCTCTGGCTTTATGGAATCCGTCAAAATAAGCACAAAGGTCCCATCAAGGCTTTTTGTTATAATCAGTACAAAAACAACAACTCCTTTCATCACATCAGAGTAAATATTAAAGTAATAAGAGACACACCTTTACTGTCCAGAAGTCACATGAGAGCAGAAGGATTATCGTGACCATGCAGGCGATGAAGCTCCCGCTGACAATCTCAGAGAGCAGGTACACGAGGACGGCACTGACTCTGAAGAAGAGGTGGAAGAAGGCCGCTACCGGATGCCTGGTGACACATTTTTAACAAATGTAATGTGAGGTGGAGCATCCATACAAATTGTTTTGATTTTTTTTTACTTTTGCACACTGTAAATCAGATAAACACTGGCCGTAAAAAGTCAGTAAAAGCCATTTTAAAAATATCACCTATATCAGTCAACTTGGCCCATATCAGATGATACTGATGCTGACAGATCAGTGTGTCCCCGGTAAAATAAAGTGTGAAACTTACTTAACGCCCGACTTCTTCGACCTTTTCCCACCATCATCTTCAGCATCAAACAGTGACACGTCTTCATCGTTGGTATCCTGAGGAATCAATAAGGAAGAGGCTTGAACCCCGGACACATAAAACCACGTCAGCTAAAAGCCTCAGCTCAGATCATCATAGGAGTGTAAGTGATAACAGTACATTTAAACCAGAAATCTAAGTGCTTGTTAAAATGAATACACCACCCAGCAACAGGCTGTTTATCCAGAAACTCTGAGCTCTTTAACATCATAAATGAAATATTCTCACAGTCCCCACAATTTGCTTTTACAAGCCATTACTCCAAACGCACTACTGCAGTTAAGGTATATAATGTAGGCAGTTTCCACACCCCCAATAAGGTTTTGTCCTTCTCCTAAATCACTTCTAATTATCTATTTTTCACTATTTTTAGCTTGGCTGGTTCAAAGAAAAAGTCGAGTGATTGTCACAGCCTCGGTGTCGGCATCTGTTCCACAAAAAATTTAACACTGGCCATAACTCGAGAATGATGTGACCCCCACCCCATTAAGAATCCAGAACAGCCCAGCTCAGTGGAGCTCTTGTTAAAAACTTGTTTAATTTACTCTGACATAAAATGCATTCCTGTTTATCAAATGGCCACAGAAAATAACAGGAAATACAGACTTCTGATAAAGAACAAAGCCTAATCGTCTTAACTACACGCAGACCAAAAACCCTGCTTATTTGTAAATAAATAATGATTAATAATTTAACAAGTATAATTAAACATTAATGACACAGGAAAATTACAATAAACAATTACAAATATCATTATAAATGTGTACAACTACATAAACTATTAATTGCAGCTAACAATTATATTCGCTATTGATTAATTTGTTCTTTATTTTCTTGCCTAATTGATATTTGTCTAAAAATATGAAAAGTGTAGAAAAATCCCTGATGTCATTTTCCCACACACCACAGATAAATCTTCAGCTTGGGAAATTTGATATCTGTGGTGAAAATAACTATGTCAATTCCAATATTTGTTTCTGTGTATTTTTTTCTGTGGTATTTATTTCCTTCTTTTGTGCCCAGAAACAAACAAAAAAAATCTTCATTTTAAAAAACACGCTTCACTTTTTAAAAGCCGCTTATTTCTTCATCACATCATTTTTTCTTTAGAGTAAAACTGATGCAGTATAATAGATAAACATTGGCTCTAATATCAGTAAATGACTGTATTGAGACTGATATTGCGCTGATATGTTGTAGACTTCGCTTCTTCAGATGTCTTCAGTTCAGTTTATTGACATGTATGACAAGGAAAAGTATCAAAGCCTGACATTCGAGAAGCTAAAACCAGTCAAATACCAAAATAAAGCGATTTTCCATTAAGTGTTTTCACAGTAGTTGTTATAATTACTGTGCCATGGTGCCTTCCTCATTACTGCTGTACAAACTGTCAGATCCAACATGACACTGGCGCAGTCCTCACACGGAGCACTCATGTTAGCAAAGTTGCTACTGCTAAATGTTGACAGCCCTCGGTAAACTGGAATGTCAGACACTGATCAGCTGCTTAAAAAGTAGGCAGCTGATAATACAGATTGAACTGGGCTCCTTTAGCTTTTATGTACGTGGGCCCACATTCAAGCTCACGCTGCCGCTCAGACCTTTATTTGCCAGGGTTAAACAGCGCAAACGATGCCACGTTAGCAGGATGTATTCGCGGATCTCTTTATTTCACGTTTTATTCTATTTACTGATCATAATTTCAGGTTGAAGCTAACTTTAACTAATGTTAGCTGACACAGAAAAAAAAAAGCTGCCAGCTAATGTCAAACCAGACGCCTGTGAGCCCAAAGCGAGCACTCTGATCGCGGCTTACTGTAAGCAGGAAACTTTGCATTTTGAACATTTTAAAAAGGTTAATTTAACATTAGCGGAGCAAAAATGTTAGCATGCTAACTACTTAGCAATATTAGCAAAAAAGATAGCCACCTGAGCTGGGAAATATTTTAGCTTGATTCAGTAATTTTACTGCTGTTATTTACTGTTTAAATGACACCGCATTAACTGTTAAACACACTAAGATATATTAAAAAAAAAATAGGAATGAAAATTTACTCTTACTTACTCCTGCTAGCATCTTGAAACTTGGACAGGCTCTTCCTGGTTACATGCTCAGTTACACGTCACTATGGTCAGGTGACCAAAACGTGCCACGTCACTCTAAGCAAACTGTTTTCATGATAAATATGTTTGATTTTATTTTATTTTTGAAAATAACATGTTGTGCATCATAAAATGTGTATCATAAAATTATATAATTATAATATAAAAAATTATATATATTTTTTTTTCCATCTAATATTTGAGATAAAATTTGCCACTCATTGCAGCAATTTGTTTTTGTTTTTTTTTACATTTTATTATTTTCTAATGTTTTTCTTACAATTTGTATTTCATGGACTCTCTTGCCGTGTTCTGTTCTTTTCTTTAAAGAAGCTATGATTTATTTTTTTCTTTAAAGTGTCACATCCCTGTCATCTGTGTTTTTTCATGATATATGCATTTGATATATTGTTTTATTTTTGAAAATAACATGTTGTGCATCATAAAATTATGACACAAGCCATTTATTTAATAATTTCAACTAATTTACCATAATTTGCCGCTCATTGCAGTAATGTTTTTGCATTCTAAAAGAATGCATGTTTTTATTCCAATTTTTATCTTTATCAGCTCTCTTTTACTGTGCAGCGCTTTTGATTTTCTTTCTTTGCTTTAAAGAAGATATCATTTTGAAGCATTTTTGAATTGTGTATTTATTGCATACATCACTCAGAAATTACATATATAGGTTAATAGTATATAGAATGATTAACAGAATAATTACTTACCAAAGATATGTAGTTTTATTGGTGCACAGCTCAGTGATGTGCAGTCAGGGGAGGCAGGTGAGGCAGTGCCTCCCTGTCCCATGGGCGGTTGACGCATGCCCATTGCTGTCTGTCTTTATATCGCCAATATACATGTTTGATTACACGTGCTACACATGCTGATGTTCCACATTCTGTCTAATATATTGAATGAATGTGTGTGACATGTTTATTCTTTGTGATCGGTCGTAAATGCAAGGTGAAAACAGAGTGAGGCAGAAAGTACCGTGCCGCACCGATAGGGGGCAGTGCTGCAACAGTGCTGTCCCAGCAGCAGTGCTG
>JAVDPK010000732.1:396110-407935 GCA_034780415.1 Cichlasoma orientale
TGTGTGTGTGTGTGTGTGTGTGTGTGTGTGTGTGTGTGTGTGTGTGTGTGTGTGTGTGTGTGTGTGTGTATGTGACATCACATCTCAGATGCAATTTTGTTCCATGAACAGTTTGAACAGCTTCAAATCACACCAAGAGCATTTTAGAAGCAAAGGTTTGAATCTGCATAGGTTTTTCTTTTTCCTTCCTTCCTTCCTTCCTTCCTTCCTTCCTTCCATCCATCCATGCATCCTCTTCTGCTTATCCGAGGATAAGCAGAAGAGGATGTCGCGGGGGCAGCACCCTAAGCATAGAAACCCAGACCTTCGTCTCCCCAGCCACCTCCTCCAGCTCATCCAAGGGAACACTGAGGCATTCCCAGGCCAGCCAAGAGATATAATCTCTCCTGCATGTCCTGGGTCTGCCCTGGTGCTACGCCTAGAAATTCTGTCTATAAAAATTATGAACAGAATCTGTGACTAAGGGCAGCCCTGGCGAAGTCCAACACCCACAGGAAATGATTCCGACTTATTGCCGGCAATGTGGCCCAAGCTCTTACTGTGGTTGTACAGGGACTGAATGACACTCTATTCTCCCGCAACACCCTCCACAGGATGCCCTGAGGGACGCAGTCGAATACCTTCTCCAAGTCCACAAAACACATGTAGACTGAATGGGCAAACTCCCACGTACACTCAAATATCATCAAGAGGAAAAGTAGCTGGTCCAGCATTCTGCAACCAACAAAAATGCGGACAAAAACCGCATTGTTCCTCTTGAATCTGAGGTTCGACTAACGGATGGACCCTAGTTTCAGCACCCTGGCATGGAACTCCCCAAGTAGGGTGAGGAGTGTGATCCCCCGATAGCTGGAGCACACCCTCCGCTCCTCCTTCTTAAAGATGGGGGCCACCACCCCAGTTTGCCAATCCAGTGGCACTGTCCCAGGTCTCCATGCAATGTTGCAGAGGCGTGTCAACCAAGACAGCCCTACAACATCCAAAGCCTTAAGGAACTCAGGGTAAATCTCATCCACCCCAGAGGCCCTGTCACCAAGGAGTTGTTTAACCATCTCAGTGACCTCACCCCCAGTGATGGGCGAGTCATCCCCCTCATCCCCATACTCTGCTTCCACTACAAAAGGTGTGTCAGTGGGATTAAGGAGGTCCTCAAAGTATTCCTTCCACTGCCCGACTATAGCCTCAGTTGAAGTCAGCAGCGCCCCGCCTGCACTATATACCGCTTGAGTAGAGCACCGTTTTCCCCACCCAAGTCGCCTGACAGTTTGAGAAAGTCTTTTCCCATGGCCTCAACGAACTCCTCCACATCCAAGTTTTTGCTTCAGGCACCATCAGAGCCACGTTTTGCTTGGCCTGTCGGTACCCGTCAGCTGCCTTCGGAGTCTCACAGGCAGACCATGCCCAATAGGACGCCTTCCTCAGCTTGATGGCTCCCTTCACCTCTGGTGACCACCATCTGGTTCGGGGATTACTACCACGACAGGCACCAACCACCTTGCAGCCGCAGCTCTGAGCATGAGCCTTAACAATGAAGGTGCAGAACATTGTCCATTCGGACTAAATATCCCAGCTTCCCTTGGAATGCTGCCAAAGTTCTGCTGGAGGTGGGAGTTGAAGATCTCGCAGACTGGGGCCTCTGCCAGGTGTTCCCAGCTCACCCTCACTATACATTTAGGTGCTGAGCTGGCAACTGATCACCACCAGGTGGTGACATTCCATATCCCAATAGCCAGCCTCAATGGACGGGGAAGGGCCTCCACCCTTGGCCGCCACCTGACACACATTGCACCTGACCCCTACAACACCTGCAGGTGGTGGACCTACAGGAGGGCAGCCCATGTCTCCTCTTCAGGCTGTGCCCGGCCAGGCACCACGGGCTAATTCAGGCCACCAGACACTCTCCCTCGAACTCCCTCCCCAGGCCTGGCTCCAGGGTGGGGCCCTGGTAACTGTATCCTGGGCAGGCTAAACCGTTCCATTAATGTGTTTACCACAGGGGTTGTTAGATCCTCACCTAGGACCAATTTGCCATGGGAGACCCTACCAGGGAGCAAAGCCTTTGGATAAAATAGGTCCTGGGATCACTGGGACACAGAAACCCCTCCACCACAATAAGGCGGTGATTCACAGAGGAGGAGGTTTTTTTAATTCTGAAATTTGAATTTTTCATGAAATTCCCATGTTTGACTTCCTGTGCTCCTCATCTGCTCTTTGCAGCTTGATGCAGCTTCCGCAAGACAAGATTTGAATATGTAGCTTTTTGGATTATTACCTATTTCTGTTTGACTCCATAACAATGACACAAAATGAACTCTACACTAACATCAGCTTATTAAGGTTTTCCAACTTAGAAATGAAAATAAAGCTGCTGTAATTCATATCTTTACATTTATCGTGAGACAGATTATGTAATGTGAAAGCCACTGTAGTCAGTATGACGGGCAGGAAGCTCAGGTGAAAAATGAAATTCTAGTAGTTTAGTGTCTGCATAGAAGTTGACTTATGATGGACATGAGAAGAAGCTTTAAATGTACTCAAAACTCAGTGCTGTTTTATGCATTGGCCAATTTAACCTAATTCAATTGAAACAGCTCCTTCATAATAACACTCTGAACATTTTACCTAATAATAATACTTCTCTGGCTGCCTTTAGCACGTTCTCTTCCTAACCCAATAAAACTGCTAATATGATGCACCTCCTATTTCAAAGCAGCCTGTTTCAAAGTGATAAGTCACAAGCTCGGTGCTACACAGTGACAGATATTCCCTCAGCCTCATTCTGCAACTACAGATCAGAAACAATAATTTCTCAATATGAAATGCACATTAAGGAATTATATTTTAGTGAAAACTCAGTAAAAAAAAAAAAAAGGAGGAAAAAAAAGGAGTTACAAAGACCTGCTACTGCTGCTGCTGCAGAGCTAATCCATGTTAATTACAGCTATGTCTGCAAGTCTGGAATCAAGCCTGAACCTTAAAGCTGTCAGATCCAATGATCAAGTGACATGAGTCACAATAGACAGCAGTCCAGAATGAGGTCAGTAGCTGACCACCAGTGACCCACATAAAATGGGACACCATGAATGTGCAAATCCAGACTGAGGGGTGATGGTGGGAAAACACAACATTTGTATTTCTGGAAAGTTGTTCCAGATGACAAAAAATTGTAAGTGAGACGATTAGAGTTGTAAATATTCAGTCATTATAATATGATGGGGACATTATGCAATATTAGCATCAACCAACTACTTAATAAAATGTTAATCAAAGAGGCGAATGGCTTGTGATTTACTTCTATATTACTGCTATTTTATGACATAAATTTTCAAAATTATGACTTTTGTAATAGACAAAATTAAGAAAAATTTTAAACTTTCCCAGTACTAGTACTGTTATTTTAAGACGTCACATTCTCAGCAAAAACCAAACATCATCCTCCAGGACTGAAAAATGTAATCAGTTCCTCTAATGGCCGCTTGAGGCTGGCTCCAAAAGTCAGTCAGTCCCCACAAACTCTTCATTACAGCAGAAAGAAACATGTTTACAGCCTGCTACGGAAAAAGGTGAATTTTTATATGTTACCAGTTTGGATTTTGTTAACACTTAAAGTTTGTGGCATGTTTTATGTTACTAATTGGCTAATATCTGTGTCTGTGTGATGCACCCTGCTAACCAGGCTAACTAGCCTTAAATGATAACAAATATGGTATTTTCTGGTCATCCAAAAACCCACCATGGAACAGCCAAAATGCCAAATTTGAGGGTTTAAAGTGAAAATTCACAAACCAATGGGTGACATCACAGTGGCTGTATCCATCTTTTATATACCATCTGTGACAAAAAACTTTTTTGGGGGTATTTTTAGGACTAAATAAGGCGATTAACAAAAGATGATGTTACACTGATCGAAGTCCCTCCCAGGCTTTAAGCTTCTAGTTGAGCCAGTTGTTAAAATTCTTTGTCAAATAGTTACAGAAAAGTGAGCTTAAATCGACCCAATAAATTTTCTCTAAAGTGCCCAATAAATTAATCACAAATTAACTGTCTGCAGCAAAAAATAACTCAAAGACAACTTTTTATATCTATGAACCAACATCCAGGACCTTGTAACCACTGAAGACAGGTGCCGCGATATCAGCTGTATGAAGTTGTGCCTTACCAGGTGGCAGACAGAGGAACGCTGCTGCCAGGATACTGCAATCGACCCCCCTCCTCTCCCACCAGCTGCTCTCCTTCACCACCTTCTGAACCAGCCTCGTCAGCTCCATCATGTAAGACTCCTTCTCTGCCTCTCCAGCTCCTGCCCCTCCATCCTTCACCTCTGAATCCCCTCTCTTCATGACTAACGTCTGCCCATCGCCTCCTCTTTTTCTGACATCCCGACCTTCCCTCCACTCTTCTGGTACGCTCTGCATCCTGATCACCGGCTTGGAACAAAGTCACCATGCAGGTTGTGTCCTCTTGTGAGCAGCTGCCGATAAACACTGCAGCTTGAGCACACTGTACACAGGTCAAAGTTTGCCTTGCTGTCTCTGTATTGTCAGAGAAGCCCAACCCCCTTCCTGCTGCTTCAAGTGCATTGTGGACCCTCCTTTCCTACCTCCTCCTCATTTCTTTCTTCTTGTTCCACCCTGTCAGCTGACTCCCCAGGCAGTTCAGCAGCAGAGGAATTTATTGTCCCACGGCCCAAAGATGTAAGTCTGCCCTGTGATGGAATTGATCCAAAAATCCTCCTCACGTATGTAGCAAATCAAACCTGCTGCTGCTGCTTACCTCGTGGTTGACTCTCCTCTGGTTTCATATATATTCTGCATGCTGTTCACCCCCTGCTCCGTTTCTCTCTGTGTGAGCTCCTCTTCCTCCTCCCCCCCTCCCGCCACCTTGGCAAATGTCCTGGGAAAGCAGAGGGAGAAAGGAGGGGTGATTAACAGAGGATGTTCGGTTGTTTCTCCACAGTGGGGGGTGGGAGGGATTCAGTCTTAAATGGAAAGATGCTGATGTGCAAGAAGTTGTGTGGCTAGCTGGTGTGTGCAGGTGAGAGTAGATGAGTTGTGTGTGTGTATCTGGTGTCAGTGCTGCTTTTCTCTGGAGAGAGGCCACAGTTCTCGGACTGAAGCCACGCTGACTGCAGCACGCTCTTTAAAAGATAAAGCGCGAGTATTTTTTAGACAGCAGCAAAAGGAACATAAGAGCACCGGGCTGTCTGCAGCTCCACTTACAGCCTCAGCCTGGTGCTTTACTGATGCACTTATTGGAGTCAGGCTTTCTGTCTAGTCACACCAGAGGATGACACATACTATAGGGTAGTAGCTGTTTACAAAGCACTGAACAGGGATGCAAAATATAGCATTTCTCTGGTTTATTTTATTGGTCTGTCGAGTGTTTAATTGGTTTCTAAACTTTCAATTTGTGAGGTGAGTTAAACTGCAGCTGTGGTTACAAGTGCAAAAGAGACAAACCAGAAGAAAGTGAGAAAGACTGAAAATGACAAAATACAAAGAGGTCAGGAAAGAGTTGAGTGGCAAAAACTACAAATACACTGAAAGCAACTACAAAGGGGTGCCAAGTGGCTACAAAGACACACACAAAAAAATAAAAATAGGAAATGACAAACAGGCAAGAAATAAAGCTGCAGAGACAGAATTCAGGACGAAGAGATGCCAAGTAGCTATCAAAGAAATCTACAAAGTGAGAAAACACCTACGGAGACACCTGCAGGTAAGCTGACAACAAAGAGACTAAAACATAAATATTAGAAAAAAAAAAGGAAAAAAAAGAAGAAAGCCAGTAAAATATAAAAAAAAGAAAGTGACAAAATGACCGCAAAAAAGACCAAAAAAAAAAAGACTATAAAGCCACACAGACAGTTACAAAGAGACAGAAAGTAGCTAAAAGCACACATTCACAATGAAGAAAGACAAAGAACTACAAACAGACAAAGAACTACAAAGACATCCTATAAAGTTATAAAACAGACAAACTGACTACACAAAGATGAAAAGATTAAAATAATTAAATCATTAATCTTGAATAAATCCACACACAAAGAAGTAACAATCTTCCCTTTATTTTAATAAAAGATGATAATGTTTATGAGTGCATCATTACAAAAAGTTTTTTGCCAACATAAAAATGTACATTCATGCACGGTCGTACTCTTGTGCAGCCCGCAGCAGACCTGAAACCAAATAGCTCCCGTGGGTAACCTGAGATAGCGGCGTTATCTAGCACTCACATAACCTCGCTCTGACACCTCATTGTTTTACCGTTGCGACACTGTTTGTCAGTCTGTCTGCGGCTATTTTCATCCATCACAAACATACTGTTCAGTCAGCACTGTGCATGTGCCACAGGGTAACATAACAATTATACGTAAGAAAACTGTACGATAATAAAAAAAAAAAGTATATATTAGGGTTGAGGTTTAGGTACATTTGCTAATACATAAAGGTGTTATAGTCATAGTGAGGCTCAGCTGAGACTTTGTGCCCATGTATTTGTCTGTGTGGCAGAACTTTCCCATCAGATTTGAACTACTCAAAAATGTCTGAAGCCCACTGAGTGTACAGGGGGTGAAATTACCAGCATTATTTCCATATATACCTTCTTACTATAAGTTTAATTAGATAAATAATTAAGGAAAACAACGTCATGTACAACTGTACTCAAACGTGTAATCCTACTATTTCTCAATGGTCCTCAGATTTAAATTATGATAAATCACCACTAGATGGTGCTGTTCAGTAATAAAAATGCAGTTTGGTTTTATTCAGCGTTGTGGGGTGAAAATATGAAGAGAAATTCCACAACTCATAGAACTGCTCTTATTAAAAACTGATAATCATGGGCATTTTTTTTAAACTATTGAGTGAAACATTAGATATTTCTTTTTACTATTTTGTGTTTAGAGCTGCAAAATGTAGTCAATTCACAGAGCAGTTCATCTAAGACAAGATATGGACAATACTGAGCTTCAGAGCTCAGTGTCTTCAATGGCCTCTGGTTCATCTAGAGTATCCAAACGTCTATTACAGGCATCCAGCAGTTTTTTCCGGGGTCCTAGAGGGATGTGGATGCTGGTGAGGTCCGTATCGGAGCATAGCAGCAGAGCCTCCAAGTCGATCTTCTCCCTCCTGAAGATGGGCATGAACTCAATGAGGCTCTGAGAGGCCAGGAAAGTCTCCAGAGGATTGTTCTCTGGCTCCAAGTCATCATCCAGCCCGATGTCGGTCTCCTCCCAGGGAAGCTCCTGCAGGTTTCTTTCTTGCAGACTCAAGGCGCTGCCAATACTGTCCTCATCAAAGCTGGGAGAGCGTCGAGGCAGATTTCCTCGCAGTCGGACGTTAGGTGCTCTCCCCACAGGTTCACTCCCTACAACACTCTCTTCTTCCCGTGCCCCAATCCCAAACATGCCTCGACTCATGTAGTTCCTCCTGAAAACCATGGTCCCAAGCCCGGGTCGAGTGAACAGCGAGTCACGTCCGGAATCTGCGCTGATCTCCGAATAAGCAGCTTCATGGAGGCCCGGGTCACTCATGGCACGGGAGACGGTGTCAGCATCATCATCGCTGTCACGGGGGAACATATCACGGATGTTGAGCCGTGACCGCTCTCTGGGATTGGCGTAGGTGCCCTGTTTGAGGAACATGACGTCATTGCCGAGCTGCAGGCCGGACAGCGAGCGCACGCTTTTCCTCCCATCCTCATAGATCTTAAACGTACCATCAACCTGCTTCTTTTTCTCGAGCTTCTTCTGTATCTTAGCCTTGCCCTTGGCTGTCGAATGCAGGGTGGCCTGAAAGTAACAAATCAAAAAACACGAATCACCCAAGTGTCTTTTAGACAATGTAAATAATTACTGTAAATCTCACAACTCAACTGTGTCAAAGGACATTTGTTGATCTATAATAAAGCTTTAAATGCTGTCCAAAATGTTCCCTGTTAACTCAAAGCTAAAGTAAAGCAGAAGCTAATACCAAAGCAGGGCTTTGATTCTTTTTGCGTTCAGATTGAAGATAACAGGCAACCACCTGCGAGTATGGCATGTTGGAGGTGACAGTGTTGAACTTGCGGCTAAGCGTGCTGCTGCTGGTGTAGCTAGAAAAGCTAATAGCATCCAGGTTGTCTAAAGCCACCGACTCCTTCATGAACCTCCTCTCCATGCGTTCATGGTGCTTCTTCTGGAGCTTCGCGCACTCTTTGATCCGGCGCTCTGCGGCGCGGAACGCCCGGTCCTTGAGCTTGCTGACCAGCTTTGGGTTGATGGTTATTTGCTTGGCGGCGATGGAGTCCAGGTAGCGAACGCAGTCCATGTGGCCCTTGGTGGCAGCCATGTCCAGCGGCGTGTGGTAATCGTTGTCGAGACACCACACATTGGCACCGAAAGCCACCAGGAAGTGCAGGCAGTTGTGGTGGCCATTGGCAGCTGCCAGGTGGAGTGGCGTGTTCCCCCAGATGTCACATTTGTCTGGGTCACCTCTGGAAGACAACAGAGGAGACACCATGTTGTATTTACACACAGAGCTGACTTACTTAGATAGCTTCTATACTTATACAATTTTGTGTTGGTGCCCAATCTAGAATCCCTCTCTATGACACACAGACTTCATTATTTGAACGTTAGGCCGTGTTTTATACGAGTATCCAGCAGTGTAACAGTGTATATACATGACAGAAAATAAGGAAAGCCACAATGTTCATGTTTAAAAAAGGAAGAAAATGAAATGAATCTGCAGTCTTTTTCCAACCTTGTCATTCTGTAGTAATATCAGCTAGAGGCCTCCACCATATTTAGCTCTTTAGCTCTTCCAGTATTTCACTGGAAAATACCACTCACATAAATATTAGTGAAGCATCTGTAAAGCACAACCCTTAATGCCGGCCACCAGCAGCACCGCCTCCTGCAGCTGTTACAGTGATGAACTACGTCAATAGGCAGTAAACTCTCCTCTTCCTGTTTTCCCTCCTCCCACGTGGACGGGTCCCGATCAATAATTGAAACGCAGCAGGTGAAAACATGACAGAGGTGACTCTGCATTATTTATCTCCCACACCCAGACACTTTTTTTTTTTTTTAGGCAGACACCCAGTGGCACTGTTACCACACACCACAGCAGGGTCAGCACCCTCATAGGCGCCGACCCTGATTTCAGTCCGTGTCTGCGGTGCAGCCCCCGACACACAGAGCGTGGATTTGAAATGACATTTCAGAGACGAACCACGTGGGTGTTTATTCCCCTGTCTGCTGAAAGACCAATTAAGGAGATCACATAACGAGATTGAGAAATGCATCACTGTAGAAACACAGAGGAAGAATCACACTTTAGTAACTCGATTCTCTGAAGCAGTGAGTCAGAGACGAGTGTTTACTAGAAAAAGGCCGGCAAACATGGCCGAAACATGACGTTATCTCCCCGGTCACACCTGGATGTTTCCGGGTACAACAGAGGTTTACTCAGACGTGTCTGGTCTCTTTTAAAGCAAGAAACATTGTGCATTATGCATGCGTCTTTGCATTGTTACTCAAAATACATTTGGTTGTCATCTAATTTGGTAACTAAATGATTGTGTACAGATGACCAAATATCCGCTTCACGTTTCTTTACATACAAACATGTTTATGTATATCTGGGTGTAAATTCTTTGCATTGTTAACTTTCTTGTCTGGACTGTCCCAGCCGTTGCCTCTCTGCACCCCAAAGTCAGCATTATAAACATGCACTGCTACTTTATCAGTGCCTAGAAAGACAGAAATAGGCTGTTCAGGGAGAGTTCACAAGTACCAAGCAGTTTCTTGCTTTTCCCACATCTGAGAAGATTTTGATTTATTTTGTTCTCATAAGGATGGGATGAAACAATTCTGCTGTACAAACTTAAAACAAAGCAAGCACATTGGTGGAGGATTGATGATCTGGGTGCCTTGCAGCCACTGAGTCGACCACGAACTCTTCTGTATATAAAAGTATTCTAGAGTCAAATGTGGGGCAGATGGTTTACAGATGGTTTTCATCCAGTCCGAGCTTGAATGGATCTGTGAGGAATAATGGAATAAACCACCTAAATCCACGTGCAAAGCCTGCAGCGACCCAAGAAGCTGAAACTCATCCCAAAGGAGCGTCTACAAAGTACTGACTACAGGGTGACAATACCTTCATCAAAGAGAGGTTTTAGTTTTGGATTTAAAAAGAAAATCCCAAAAATAAGATCTTTTCACTGACATCATCATTCATCAAGTGTAGCTAGATGGTGAAAATTGTATTTTTTATTCATCTAAAATGAACAATGACAGCTAAAATCTGGACTTTCACTAGAAGAGTTTGAAATCCAGCTCATGATTTAGTGGTTTTTTTCTGAACCAAGAGAGGTTTATGAAGGTTAGTAAAAACTCCTGAAAGTGATCGGTCAGTCTAAACTCCCAAATGGGACCTAAGTCCCAGTTTCCTGGATGAAAGTCCTGGATTTGGTTTATGCTACCACCATCTTTACTTCTTTTTTACTCTTTATAGAATGTGTTGTATTTTTACAGCGCTGCGAAAAAGTATGTACCCCTTCCTGATTTCTGAGTTTTTGCACATTTGTCACACTTACATGTTTGAGATCATCAAACCTATTTTAATATTAGACAAAGATAACGAGAGTACATATAAAATGCAGTTTTTAAATGATGATTTCATTTATTAAGGGAAAAAACTATCCAACCCTACCTGCCCTGTGTGAAGAAGTCATTGCCCCCTAATCCTAATAACTCGCTGTGCCGTCCTTGGCAGCAAGAACTGCAGTCAGGCATTTGATAACTGGCAGTGAGCCTTTCTCATCACTTCTTTGCAGAATTGTTTGAATTCGGCCACATTGGAGGATTTGGAAGGTCATACCAATGAATCTCAACTTGGCTACATCAATTTTTTTTTTTTGAGCCATTCAGAGGTGGACTTGCTGCTGTGTTTCTGATCATCGCCCTGCTGCATAACCCAAGTAAGCTTCAGGACACCAACTGATGGGGGGACAGTCTCCTTCAGGATTTCAGGATTCCAGAACTCTCTGACGTCACTGGAAAAACTAGCTACATATGTCACTAGTCGCTTTGTGCAGAAAAAAAAAGGCACTAGGGGGGACACCAACTGATGGGCGGACAGTCTCCTTCAGGATCTGGTATAGAGCAGAATTCATGGTTCCATCAAGTACAGCAAGTCATCCTGAAGGACCAAAGCAGCCGCAAACCATCACACTACCACCACCATGTCTGAATGTTGGTCTGATGTTCTTTTTATGAAATGCTGTGTTAGTTTATGCAGATTCAACGGGACTCAAACCTTTTTTAGTCTGCTTCACTTTGTCAGACAGGTTCTATTTAAGTGATTTCTTGATTCAAGAGGTCTGACAGTAATTGGGCCTCGGGGTGGATGGTGAAAAAAGGGGTTAATCACAGTTAATTCACGATTTAACAAAGGGGGTGGTGGCTAGGGGTGGGCGATATGGACCAAAAATAATATCACAATATTTTTTTAGCTGAATGGCGATATTTTTTCTTTCCAAAAGGTATCAACAAAAAGGCACTTCTGAGACACACGGGCACTTTTTTAAACACTCAGCTGTAGATGTACATGAGAAATTGCTCAAAAATAAACTACTGGCATTTTTAAATAATAATGCTTCTCAAATAAATTAATGCATTTTTCCTCCATAACAAAACACTTACATATGTGCTATTAAAATGTAAACAGAAAAGATACAGAGAAAAAACAGCAAAAAGCTGACTTATTCTTTAAAAAGCCAGTCTGCAGTGAAGTAGACTGAAGTACTTCCTCCTGTGTGTACTCCTGTACAGC
>JAVDPK010000733.1:0-12919 GCA_034780415.1 Cichlasoma orientale
GCGGAGTCCCTCGCCATCTTTAGGAAACTTCTGAAAACTGAGCTTTTTAGGGAACACCTGCATTAGCCAGTATAGATTACGCGTATAGACATACTGTTTTAATGTTGCATTGTTTTAATGTTTTAATGTTTTGATTTTGTACTTTTCCTATTTTTGTAAGTCGCTTTGGATAAAAGCGTCTACTAAATAAAATAAAGTAAAGTAAGTAAAGTAAAAAAAAAGCTGCAGGACTAAACTTTGCTGATGAAGATGATCAGAAGTTTGATGAATGCTGGGAGCACACTTTGGTCAATGAGAACAAACAACATGTGTTCAGATGGGGTCCAGAACAGGAAAGTTAGACAGAAAGCACTTAGATGTAGAACGCGTTTGTGCAAATGAGACATGCTGTATTGGGTGCTTGTAAGAAGCAGTCAATTTACAGAAGCTGTTGGAGGCTGATGTAAAAGGGAAGAGAGTACAAAAAGCTAAAAAAAAGAAGAAGTAAAAAAAAAAAAACTATTTTCTGTACTAAACACAGATTCTGTTTTTTCTGGATTTCTTATTTTTGCAAAGTTGTGGGTCTGAGTGCAGCAGGGCTGGATGTGACGATGGGGCACTCTTTGCTCTGCATGATGGGGTTTTTCTGTAAGTACACTTCTGACATTGTTTGAATTAGAAATGAGAAATTCTTTATTGCCATTGCAAATTTTCATGCAACGAAATTCTCTTTGACAGATCTCCCTTTTTTCATGGCAGCATATGAATGGGAACAAGATATAAATTGCACAAGCAATAAATAAAAACAAAAACAAAAAGAGAGAGAAACAGAAACAAGAACATAACAACAAATATAAATCTAATAAATATAAATAGCAACAAAAATGAGGTAATACAGGCCTAACTGTCCACAAAGTGTGGATGTGTGTAAGGTGCAAAGTGTGAAGTGCAGTGAGTCCATGCTCTGGCTTACAGCAGAGCTTTTACGGCTCTGATGTAAGAAACTGTTTTGAAGTCTTTCGATCCGTGCCCTCATGACCGTGAGCCTGCCACAGGGGAAGATGCCAAAAAGACCTTGTCCAGGGTGTGTGTAATCCAACTGGATTTTTTTCAGCTCTTTTTCTCAGCCGGGCAGAGTGACTTTGGTCCAGAGATCAGAGAGGGGCACCAGTGGTCTTTGAATGGCACCGATTAATGAAAATGTTTCTCATCTGTGAGAATTACAGTGTGTCACTGCTTTAACCTGTTTACCTGAGAGTTTGAACAAAACGTACTTGTGATTTTTGTGACTGTTTAAGCAAAATGTTTGATACACTGCTGCTTTCTGCATCACTTACAGTTACACACTGTGTTACAGTTGTTTTAGTTGCCATGTTTAGAGCCTGTTTGATAAATAGGAGCGCAGAAATTTGTTGATTACTGCTCATCTAAACATGTGTCTTTTATATTGATTTTGTCATATTAATATCTGATGGAGTTTTATTGATTATGCTTCATTGATCATTTTAGTGCTCAGTGCAGTCATCTATGGAAATGCTAAAGGTAAGAAATTGTTTTCTTCCAGTTTATATAAGTTGTTTAACATAATTTTATCGCAGTGTCTGCAGCTCCATTTAAAAAATCTTTTAAAAATCTTTTTAGTTCAGTTTTTGGATCATTTCAGCCTCATCTTCACTCAAATATTCTTCAAACTCCAACTGTGACAGAGAATTTTTCATCACTGTGACTCTTTATAACACAACAAATTTGATGCCTGTGTCTAAAGTTTTATCCAGATACGTTTAATTTAAACAGTTATTACTACAGGAATGCAAAGTAAATGTTTGCAGTGTTCAGAAACTGGCTGACAGTCTGACGGCTGCATTAAGTGCACAGAGTTATAAAGATGGAGACTGCAGATTTTATTTGAACTGATAATAAATCTGTGATGTAATCGCTGTGTCTGACCTCACACTGATCGCTGAATGATAATTTAAAAAAAAATTATGAATTAATGTTTAACTGAGATTTCACGGTTTGTGAAAACAGAAACTTCTGCAGAATTTGATCTGAAAGCAACTTTATGAACGAGGAAATGAAACCAAGTGTCAGACAGTGGTTCAGGTACAGGAGGGGAGGAGTCAGAGAGAAGCTCAGAGTTTGCTGAACAAAACTTCCCAGCGAGTAGGTTTACAGTCTGTTACCATGGTAATTGATTCAGAGTGTTGATTAACCCTTTTTCTGGAACAGAAAACCCAGTTTCCCTCATCTCAGGGTTAACAAACTCTGAATTTTAGCAAAACCTGCTTCCTGAATCCCTCAGACATTCCCCTACTGGCACACTGTGGGCAGCTGTGGGTGAACTGTGGTGCTGTGTGGGCAGCGAAAACCCACACTTAGAACACACAGGCACCAGGTGGTTGTGCCCACACAGGGCTGTGGGGCCATTTGGTCTTGCGATCTGCCACGTGGGTCTCCCCACAGTGACCCCACACGGGCCCCAAGGGTGCTGCAATATAGTCCAGAGGCCTGCAGTATGAAGCAGGATTTCATGTTATCCAGGTAACTTCAGGGTACTATAAAGGCATAAAAGGTATAAAGTAACTTACTGTACAGCTAACCTAGCTAACCTGAGCAGGTTATGTTCCAGATTAGAGGTCAGCAGGTATGTAATCACAGCCTACAGACCAATCATTTGTCCAGAAAATAATCTCACCATTCTTGAAAGATCTCTCGGACCTCTGTGTGTGTGTGTAGTAGGAGGGACTAAAGTTTTTAATAGCATCTAAAGCATCAGTAATAAATACAGATTCTTAGATACAGCTTTATTCTCTTATGTTTCCCTGTTTAATGCAAACAGTTTTACTAATTTTATTGTTCTATAAGCACTAATATATGACTCAAAAACAGAGCAGCTATCTGTACTTGTGGACAGCTTATGTTTAAATTCTGTTTTTATATTTCTTCCTGCTCTCAAACAGTTAAACAGCATCAAGGCTGCAGCTGAAAGAATGAAAACTAAAACTGTCTTTTAAACATGTTTTTAATATAATACTTGATTAAAACCCATCAGATTCTCCTGTGTCTGAATGACAGAGCTCATACTGAATCAGTCTGTTCACTTTACACACTCAGCATTTGTCTGTTAATGTCTACCTTCAAACAGGCTAAACTTTATTAAGTGACCAAAAGCGCTTAAAGTGCACAAACATTTATGCAGTTCTTTTAATACTAAACTGCTGTGCACTGAGTTTCCTCTCACACACACTCACAGCAGCTGTGTCTGCAGCAGCTGTGTTACTGTCAGTCTTTATTGTGTGTTTAGCCTCTTCACGTGTTTCTAAAGTTATAGTTTTTTCTTTCTTCGTAAAAATCAGCTGTTGCCGGTACACCTGTCCGTGTTTGTGATTGGTCAGATGCTGCCAGCACCACTCCTTTCATGTTGCGTGCTCGTAAACAGATCAGGACACCCTGGATTAACTTAGTGAGTTTTATTGAACAGAGCCCAGGGGGGTGCTCTGCAAACTCAGATTAATGGCATTGCGAGCTGTGCTGAGCTTAAAGTTTTCTGTTGCACCAAAGTGTCTCTCTTTATACCCGAGTTTAAAATCAGCTGAAAGTGCCACGTTTCCACTGATTCTCATGTTTTAAGAACAGTTTCGGTTATGTTTCCAGTTCTGTTCTGTTCTCGGGAACTCGGTTATGTTCCGAATTTCAGAGTTTTGTTCCAAACAAAACTGAAAGCAGAACATAAGTGCTACTCTGATTTCCCCTATGAGTGTTACAGCCAATAACTGATTGATTCCAATCACTTTGATCTGCCGGCAAACTAAATGTGTCCAATAAAGGAGACGTTTAAAGCCCGAGTCTGCCCACAGCAGTTACCTTCCTTTAAATGTTCAGAAGTACAAGTAAAACTTCACATTTAATCAGCCATTTATATATAAAACAGATGAAGAAAACTCTGAGATATCTTAAAAAATACATGAAATGTTAAAATAAGTGAGTAACACAGATCACAGTAGAGCTACAAAAGCACAAATCCTACACATGGAGAGCTTTTGGAATGAAGCAGCTGTATTAATTTCCTCGTTATTATTCAAACCATGTGTGAATAAATAGAATTTTATTTATTTTTACTTTCAACACACTTTCAAGCCTGTGCAGTTTGAATGTCCAACGCTGAGCATCAACAATATGGGATATATCATAGTTTCAGCAGCAAAACTGCAGTTTAATGTTTGTGATGCAGGCTAACAGAAACAAGCACTGATATGCTGAATGTTTCATCTGTTTCCTGATCATTCAGCAGTTAAAACCTAAACAGGTGCTTTTTGGGTCAATTTTAATGTGTTAACATGATTTATTTAAATAAAAAATTCAATTATGCTATTTGGCGATTAGACTCCAATGGCCCGTCATGGAATCACAGCAGTGATAGGAATTAGGCAGGACCCCCCAGTGTCTAGACCAGGGATCCTCAATTCCAGGGCTCAAGGTCCTTAGCAGGACTCTGGAGAACTTGACTGCATACTGAGGAGGTAATTCAGCCATTTGATTCAGGTGTGATGGATGAGGGACACAACTAATACCTGCAGGACCTTCCTTATTGAACTCAAGCACAAGTTTCATAACAAATGATTAACATAGTAGTTATGTGTCGTTCGCAAAAGAGCCGGCTCTAAGAGCTGATGCTTGGTAGTGAATCAGAAGAGCTGACTCCCCTTGAATGAGAGCCGACTGCCCAATTTTTCATTAGCTCTGCTCACAAACCTGAAGACAGGGGCAGAACTGATGAGTACGCCATGCAGCCAGTCACCGTTATTATACCATCATGTTAAAGCAGAGGGAGAGACAGATGTTCCACCGTGTGTGGGCATTGTCCAGGTACAGACAGCAAGACAGTGGGAAACATTCATCCATTCTCTTCCGCTTATCCTGTTAAGGGTCACGGGGGGCTGGACCCTATCCCAGCTGCCATAAGGCAAGAGGCTGGGTACATCCTGTACAGGTCGCCAGCCTGGTGCAGGGCCAACACAGAGAGACAGACAACCATTCACACTCACCTTCACAGCTATGGACAATTTAGAATCACCAATTAACCTAACCCGAGTAACTGCATGTCTTTGGACTGTGGGAGGAAACCCACACAGACACGGGGAGAACATGCAAACTCCACACAGAGAGACCCGGGCCAAGGTGGAATCAAACCCAGACCTTCTATCTGTGAGGGAACAATGCAAAAACATGTGAATATGAGTGATACCCATAAAAGAAGCAGCATTTGGCTGCAATTTAAATAAATTGGAAATAGCAGAGCAGAGTGCAGAAAGAGCCGGCTCTCTGAAAAGAGATGAACTTCCCATCACTATGAAGTAGGGCTGTCATAGTTAATGTGCGATTAATACATGCACGGTCTTTGACCTTTGACCTGCCCCTGTGGTTTGGGATGTCAGGAAGCGATGCAACAGTAACGCCTTGGATGGTAAGCAGATAAAGAATGGCAAGTTTAGCTTTAAAGTTCTGCCAGATGGAAGGTCGTTTCCGCCACTAAAAAAAATAAAACATTGCCATCCATAACTCGAAATTTTGAATTAAATATCCCAAAATTTTGAGAAAATAACTCAAAATTTCGAGTTCGCTCTGCCAATCAGGAAGCTCCGTGATGGTACGTCATTACCTTGTTAACCGGAAGCAGGAGGCTGAAGGCATCAGCTGTCCAACAGATCATTATAAAAACATTGATTCCTCACCTTTTATGCAGCTGTTTTTTGCTAGAAGGCATTTTGTCGGTCAAATAAACTGACAACAATTTGTTGATATTTGCTAAACACTGCTAGCACTTGCTAACACTGCTAATACTGTTTCTACCCCATTCTGAGTGCGCATGTATTGGTGTCATCTCCGTATGTGAGCATGATCCAGAAACACTGCTGTCTTTTCTGAGTCAAAGCTCATTTAAAATGGACTGAGGTAAAGCTGAAAACTGTTCAGTGGTCAGAATAATCAAAATTTCAAATTATTTTTTGAAAACATGTGTACTGCGTCCTTTGGACGAGGAGAGGGACGATTCAGCTTGTTATCAGCACACTGTTTAAAAGTCTGCATCTCTGATGGTATGGGGATGCATTAGTGCCTATGGAGTTGGCAGCTTGCACATCCAGAAAGGCACCATCAGTGCTGAGAGATTTATCTTCAGAACAACATATTATCCCATCCAGGTGACGTCTTTCTCAGAGAAGGCCTTGTATTTTTCAGCAAGACAACAGCATACTGCATCTATTACAGCAGCATGGCTTCATAGTAGCTGCCTACAGTCCAGACCTTTCACCAACTGGAAACATTTAGAGCATCATGAAACAAAATCAGCTGAATACTTGACAAATAGCTCTCTATTTTGCAGTCACTCTTATGTTATAAACAGCAGAATTTTTTTATGCTCCTCTTCTCCTAACTGGATCATTCTTATATGAACAGCTCTTATTAAGCCCACTGTGATCCTGCAGCCATCCTGGACTCCGATATACAGAGGAGAGACAGTCACTGTCAGATGTGAGATTCAGGCAGATGGAGGAGCTCAGTGGACATATGAATGGATACCAGCCAAGTTAAGCATACCTCCAACATCCAATGAATACACAATCAGCAGCGCTACTGACTCTGACAGTGAAGGATACAGCTGCCGGGGCAGAACAGGCTATTCCAGGACAGAGTGGAGTGATGTCATCACACTGACTGTATCAAGTAAGTTGGAGATCTTTCATGCATTTTATCTGTTTGATCAAAATAAGTGTAAACACATGTTTTTCTTGCAGCTTTGTAGCTGTCTTTGTGCTGCCCGGTAACATGTTTTGTTTTTAGTCTGACAACAAAAAAACTGAAAAGCAGCTTTTTATTGACAGTGAAGAGAACAAAACATATGAGAGTAACTTCTCTGCTGTACAGCTCTGATACATGAAGAGCAGAACAAATGCTGAACCTGAAGAAAAAAGTTCAATCCACTGTTTGCACTCCACCATTTTTATTATTATTTTTTATTGCACATGTGTAGTACTACCTGTTGCACCATCATATGATGCAGTTACTTCAGTTGTTTTTAGCAAGTTATCTATTTTTGAAATCAATCTCTAGAGCATATGTGTCAATCTCAAGGCCTGCGGGCCAGATCCAGCCCACGATATAATTTTATACGGCCCGCCAGATGATTTCATATAGTTATTATTAATGGCCTGTGAGTAAATAGCACTCCCACCACGTATACTACAAATCCCACAATGCACTGCAACAGCAGGCCAGGACCTTTGCGCTCACCCGTTTTCCTGTGTTGCCAATGACACATTGATCAGTGATCAGCAGATAAAAACATCAGTCAGCAATTTTTACAGTAACATTTAAGCGAGCCTGACCCCCAAAAATGACCAAACGAAGTGGAAAACAGGGATTTTCCAAACAGGTGGGAGGCACAGGACCTGAACGATGTGTCTCTTTTGCTCGCCTGCGATGTGCGGGGAAAAGAGCAGATTGGTGGGATGGCTATGTGAGAAGATGCAGAGGGAGAACTGCACAGGTGAGCTGACAGTGTATATCACTGGGTCACACACCAGGAAACGCTGCGCAGCAAAGTCCTGAAGACACCTTAACACAGACACTGAACTTTTTAGGAGGCAAAGGTTTAAATCACCGGCAGTTTCAGTCTTTTCTGGAGGAAATCAACTTCTGACTTCTGAATTTGGTGACATGCCTTATTAAACAGGTGCAATGAGCTGCCTGAGGAAATTTGTTAAGTTCATGAAAAGTAAAGGAAAAGTCTCAGCAGGGCTCCGGGATGAAAGGTGGCTGTGTGAGGCTTTTCTCTGCAACATAATGAAGCATCTTAATGCGTTAAACCTGCACTTCAGTGAAGGGAGTGCGTGATTACGCATATGTATGACGCAGTGAAAGTTTTTCAAGTCAAGTTGCACCTGCGAGAGGCGCAGATGCAAAAAGGGAATTTATGCTACTTTCCATGTTGCCCAAAAAAATCAGACCAGGTCTCCACCGCTGTGTTTGCATCTGTGCTCTTTGCTGAGAAACTGGACACACTGCGCAGTTTACGCAGCGTTTTTCTGACTTTGATGTGCAAAAATTCACATCACAGTTTTTACCTGAAAAAAATGCAAATTTTCATCACCTTGAAATATTCTCATTTCCCCCTTTTAGAAGAGAAATATAATTTCATATTTTATTTACTATGTTGAGGAAAATGTTGCTGTTTTCTGACCATTCAAATTCATATTGCTGATTAAAATAGTTTTAGTTTTAGACTGTTCAATAAATGTTAGTCCTGTTCAGCCAACGACTTTTTTCAATTTTGGCCCGTCCAGTGACTGAGTTTGACACTCCTGCTCTAGAGGTTTCAGGTTTTAGTTAAAGAGTCTCATGAGCAACACACACTGCATCTTTTTCACTTAATGAACTCTGAACTGCAGACTACAATACGGCCTCATTTTACTGGACGCTGCTCTGTGCTGGTATGTTATCCATTCAGAATAATGATGTTTATTATCAGATATCACTCACATAGATTCCACTGAAGGATTTTTATGTGGACATGTATCACAGAAATGAATTGTACCAAATTAATTAATATTGGAGCTCATTAGTGTCAGAGCAGGTTTTTTGTTTGTTTGATTTTTGTTTTTAAAGGTTGTCAAATTCAGAAATGTTAACGTCCACAAATGTTGCTTTTTTTCTAGAGTCATTTTCTTAATGCTGATAAATAAACTCCGTCATAGTTCAAATTAATCATTCCATTTGAAAAAACTTTTAAATACAGCAAAGAAAATAGAAACAGTTCAAAGTGCAATTAGGAGACACTGAGTGGGATTATGAATGGGAAACAAACAGCTACACAAAACCTCCAAATCAAACTGAATACAGGATTAGATCTGCTTCATCATCCAACAGTGGAAACTACCGCTGTAAGGGCCGAATGAAAAGTTCACAGCATTAAACAACAGAGTGGAGTGATTCAGTTACACTGACCACCAAAGTAATACAGGAAATAACTGAACATGGAAACAGGAACACAGACTTGACACAACACAGGAAGGCAGACACACTGATGGAACCTAATCAACACAGACACATAAATGAACACAACACAGGGGAACCAGACACGTTAGAGAACACAGAGGGAGGCACTAAACTACAGACTCGGAACAGGTTACAAGATTAAACATATTTAAAAAGGAAAAACAAACAAGGAACAACAGAAGCACAAAAACCAAGAATCTCATAGAACATTTAAATAAACAAAACCTCAAAGTCTACAAAATTCAAAATACTGGACAATTGGCCCAGAACCCTGAAAATATTTGGATTTGCAGTTGACATTTTTTAAATAACCTGAGCTCACTGTTCAGAGACTGTACTACATGTTCATTCTGAGAAAATCTTTATTGAACAGATAAACCCCGTTCTGTCCTCACTGTGTCTCCATCATGGCTGAGTCCTGGAGCCTCAGTAACTCTGAACTGTGAGGTTGAACATCCGTCTGCAGGATGGAGCTTCTACTGGTATAAAGCTGTTCCTGATCTATCAGAGAAATCCTACAGTTATGAGCTGCTACCTGATGGCAGTGGGACTGCACAGCACTCCTACATCATTGATGGACAGACACACACAGCAGGATATGTGTGTAGAGCTGGAAGAGGAGACCCAGAGTATCACACTGATCACAGTGAACCAAAGTTTGTCTGGTCTGCAGGTCAGTTTGTTTCTCTCTGTCCTTTCAATAAGCTGATGTTATGTCATCATTTTTATTCACCAATGTTTCACCAAAATTTAGACCATTAAAATCTCATTTCCATGATGATCATTAATGTCTGTGAACATTAAAGCTCCCAAAAGAAGAACTGAACTGAATATTTTCTTTTTGTGGCGCCACCAGGGTTGGATGGTGTATTTGGTAGTGGTGTGTGAGGTGTATTTTCATTGGAATTAACGTTAGGAAAAATCAGGACCTGCAGAAGCCATCCGATTTGTCCAACTTTGACTTAGGCGATTTCTACTGTATTTGCAATTATTGTTCGTTAAAGAATTATATTGTTTTTTGTATGTTTGTCTGTTTGTTTGTTAACATAATTGCAGAAGAACTACCCGATTCACACTGAATTTACACAAAACATCACCTGATTACATTTTTGCCATAATTGGGTCAAGGTAGAAAAAGAAATCTCTATGACATCTTAAATTTAAGATGATGTAGTAGCAGGACACAGACTCTGTGACTCTCTTTTTCAACTTGTGTCCAATGTGTGGACAGTTTTAAAATTGTGTTGATAGACAAAGTAAAAACAATGTATATTGTCCTCACGTGTGATTGTATGTTTGGTACAGGAAGAAATGGTAAAAAGTGGATATTCACTATATTAGCAGGAAGTGCTTGCTAGCAAACAAACAAAAATATCCCCTTTCCTATTGGTAGAAAAATGCACCACATCAATGAATCAAAAACTTGTCTGGCAACATGTGGCATTTAGTTGCTGAGGGTCAGGTGAAAGTTGTCGGAGTGACGACGGCGAAAGACAGACAGCGATAATGATAGCAAGATTTTAGCATGTTTGGAGTGTATAGTTAGTGTGTAGTGTAGTGTGTTTAGTGTGTTGTGCGGTCATGGATGAGGCAGATGCTGCTAAAAAGCCACCAAAGGCAGACTCAAATGTAAACACTGTCTCCAGGTGATGCAACAGGAGGAGGGACACACCTGGAAGTGTCAGGCCTGTGATTGGCCCCTCTGTCTTGTGGTTATCGTGACACCTGAATGTTCTGTAATTGTATTGTGCTGTACAAAATCACCTGAGGAATTTCTTATATTTTAATGTAAATAGTTGTGTATAACTTTGTTGTTGCTAAATATCTACATAAAACTTTAAAATTACAACTTGTATTTTAAGTTAAAAATAGATTCTTTAAACATGTTTGTGTTTTTCAGAGTAAAAAGAAATCTAACTTTTTTGACTCAGATTTTATATTTTTTCTATGATTTGAGGTCCAATGTGTTAATAAAGAATGCCAAAAGGAAAAAATAACTGTACAGTCACACATGTGAGGTTGTGATGAAAACAATGCTACCAAAGAAGAAAAGTAAAAATATAAAGGTAATATCAAAAGTAGTAAAAAACTAGACTCTACATAGGGTAAAAAAAATTTAAATCACATCTCTGTCAAAAAACCAAATCAGAATAATCTATCATCCATTACACAGTTGTGGAGGGCCAGGAAGTAGAGCCAAACCAAACGCCATCTGGATCTGATCCAGATTCCTGATTTGCAGGCTACTTCAATTTAACATGAGGAAACTCCATTCAACGCATATTTTTGTTCATATCTCAGCTGAATTCCCCCCCCCCCCCACACACACACACACATCATCCTCATTTGTTGCAGTAAGAAGCATCTCACTATTGTCCACTGACATGTAACATTTGATTGGGATGTAATCCGGATACACGAATATATGAAGCAACTTTTAACTATCAATCTGATCACTCAGTTGTTCTATTATCACCCACTCATCAAATCACATATTTTCTCATTATAAGAGATAAAACGCTTACAAAAAGGAAAATGACCATAAAATGAAAGTTATTTTACTTTAACTTTTTAAATAGGCATGAACAATAGGACCTCTGTGTTATCTCTGTGATTCAGTGTTTGGGGAGTGACGTGTTTGTGAGACGGACGATGTTCAAATCAGCCAAAATGTTTGTTTGCTGTGCCCTGCACCACTTATTGCTTTTTTTATGTTTAATATTTATATGATGTTATTTTCTTGTTTTTTTTTTCCCCTTTTAATTCTGGACCACTGAGTCTATCGTAAAGGTAACAAAGCTAATAAAGTTTTCAAGCTAAAAATCATAGTTTGACTAAACAAACAGTGTATCTTATTAAAATACCAGCACTGATCTTCATAAAAAAGCTTAAAACAAAATAATATTTTTACTGTGATATTTTAATCCTAACATCTCTGAGCTTTGTCTCCTCCCTGCATGTTTCCAGATGTTCATTCAGCAGCGTCTCTCACAGTGAGTCCTGACAGAGTGCAACACTTCACCTCTGACTCTGTCTCACTGACCTGTGAGGGAAACTCTGCTGAGTGGAGAGTGAAGAAGTTCTCTGAGGACGGCCGACTGAACTCTGACTGTAGGACAATGACTGGATCCACATGTAACATCAACACATCACAGTCAGGAACTGCAGTGTACTGGTGTGAGTCTGGATCAGAAGAGTTCAGCAGTGCAGTCAACATCACTGTACAGGGTATGTTATTGTACATTTTCTTCTTGCATTTGAATGATTTAGACATCACATGAGCATTTGTCCCATCTTTGCTGTATGTAATTGTGAAGTAATTCTATGTGGCAACACAGACAAAAATGAGACTTTCAGATAATTTTAGGCGTCTCACCAAAGCAACAAAATATTCTTGGTTGTTGGTCTCATTTCACTCCATGTTTTCATCCAGTTTGCCAAAATTTGCCAAAAGCAACAGTAAAAACATATTTAATAATTTATTTTTTGTAATCACTAAAAGCTCAACATCTCTGTCATCAAAGTGTTTTCCTAAAGATGATCATGTAAAAGGTGCAGTTGTATCAAAGGTTCTGCTGTGTGTGAGTTCTCCTCAGTGCAGAGCCAGTCAGAGAGTTCAGAGCAGCAGACTTTCTTTATTTTACCTGCACTGTGCACAGCTCCATGAACTACTCTGCCCCACCTCTCCTCATGCAGCTGTGCTGAAACCACACCTCACTGCTACAGCAGCCACAAATAAAATAGTAGGACTCATACAGCAGTTTTTAAATATACAATATCTTCATGATCAAAATCATCTGTGTAATCCGTCCTTGTTATTATATGTCAGCTTTTTCTAAAAGTCTGCACCAGCTGATGTGACTGAAACAATTGTGTTTGATTGTTT
>JAVDPK010000734.1:2230-14999 GCA_034780415.1 Cichlasoma orientale
CCCCCCCCCCCGCCCAGCTGTCATAGGGCGAGAGACAGAGTACACCCTGAACAGGTCACCAGCCTGTGGCAGGGCTAACTCACATTCACACCTATGGGAAATTTAGAATCACCAGTTGACCTAACCCCACAAGTGCAGTTCTCCGGGTACTCCGGTTTCCTCCCCCAGTGCAAGCACACAAGTCAGAGCTGGATAGTGCTTATTTTTTGCCAGCTTGACACATATTTTACATTAAATAATGTGCCAATATCAACTGTGTAAATGAGTCAGAAAGCTGTTTGAAGCTCAAGAGTCGGAGAGAAACTCTGGGCTGAAGCTGTACTGAACATGGTTTTTAAAATCACTGCCTCTGTGGCACCTTTGTCTCATTGAGAAGGGGTTAATTAACCATTTTCACTAAACAACTCCTGGATGACAGGATGGGTTTTCATCTATTTCTAGCCAGCAATCACAGCAAACAGTGAAACATTCAAGTTCGTTTTTTTATTTCAAGTACTATTAAAGATACAGCAATAAGAAACAGTTACATTTGTATTTAAAAAACAAACCACAGCCCAACATATCTTAAAGAAAACTCAAATGGCACACATTTGAAAAATCACTGCCTCTTCTTTCGATACTTCCTTTAACTACTAAGATCCCCCCCCCCCCCTTTGTCCATCAGTCACTGTCTATGCGTTTGGAGTTGACTCGGTACATGCAGGATGCAATCTCACATTTGCACCCAACAGAACTAGATGTGCGCTCCAACAGGAAACTAACTGGCACAGCAAGTGCTTTTCTGAATACCGAATCCTGGAACATGTACACACTTTGAAAGTTTGATTAAAAATGTAAAATCTTGCCATAAAAATACGCTGAACAGACCAACACCCTGGCCCGAATTACTGATGAGGAAATTTATGGCGAGAAACAAAATTTTATGTTTAAGTATAATTATTGACTACCAGCCAAAGACACAGCAGAGTGAAGCATTGCGCGCACAGCATTTTTCCACGGCAGCCAGAGCAGTCATTCTGAGTGGGCTGTGTGACACTGATGTCAGGGGACACAAAGAAATGGTTCAAAAATTACGCCTTATCAGGCTCCTCTGTCTTCTGTACTTTGACTGGAGTACCCCAACAGTCTTCATCCTGAGTAAAAAAAACACAATTTCATTTAATACAGCGTTTGTAAAGGGTGTTTTTTCTTCTGCTCATTACAATCATCCAACATATAGCATTAAAAAAAAAGCAGCTCATCTCATATTGTATAAATTCTGTATTTGCCTTCAGACAAATAAAACTTGCTGAGCCTGAAAAAGCACGTCTAAAAATATGTGTGAATTCATTTCAGTTCTTTCAGATGAACACTATCTCGTTAGATTTTCAGAAACCTATTCAAAACCTGACCAATCATCCAGAAACAATTAAACCAATTTAATATGTTCTGATATTTAAACCAAGGGTCCAGAAACATTCAGTCAAAAGCTCTTAAACCAGAACTATGACATCACTCGTCCTGACGTCACAACAGTGTGTGTGAGTTTTGGTTTGAGCCTCAGTAACACTTCTGCAGCACTAAAATGACCTGGACTCACCTCCACTGAGAGGCTGTGTGCTGGCTGTGAGGCCTGGGCATTCTGGGAGTCTGTAATAGTTGGGAAATCCAGTTCAATGTCCATTACATCATCAAGATCAAGCTCCTCACTGGAGGGAAAGAAAAACACACACACATATACATGAGAACAGCCATCAACTATCAACTGACTGTGCAGAATGTGTACAGGTATGTGAAGGTTGAGTATTTTCTTACTTGTTATCGAGGGTCTTGTCTTGGCCTTCCTCTGCAGGGGGGTCCCAGGCATGTAGTTTGACCTTCCAGAGTTTGATCTGCTGGTCCCAGGAGCGCCGGCTGTACTTCCTAAACTTGTTGGGAGTTTTTGGATGAACACCTGGCTGACGCATGTGCCTGAGAACAAGGAGGCGGCTTAATGTTTTACCACTGCATCAAACACACAAGCACTTGAATCTCTTTCGTCTGCATGTGTCCATACAACCGTTACTTTCTACTGAGTTTTGCACTGAATGTTTCACAGCTGTGTAAACATGCATTTCTGTTGACCTACTTAGGAACTTCTTTGATGTATCGGTCATAGGCCAGCGTGTTCTTGCCGTAGTTGATCTGTTTCTGTCGTCGTAGTAACACAGCTTCATCAGTTTCCATGTTTTCTCCCTCTCTGGAGTCACAGCTGCAGCAGACAGACAGGTTTACCCCCCATTCATGTGCACAACACACAAAAATAAAGGTGCTGCTCTGATATTCATGAATGAAGCAGCCTGACTCCATCATCATGATTTTATTCTTAAATACTCTGAAATTACTGTAAACACAAAGGCATCGAAATATTAACATGTGAAACACGCCTGCATCACCAGCTACTTAATGCAGAGAACATTTTAACCTCTCTCTCTTTCAGCACTGAGTGACAGCCAACATTGGGAATGAGTGAAAGCCCAGAGGCCAACTGCCCAACTCAATTCTAATTTAAGGAGGTCCAGTTAGAGGAAATGTCCTCAAATGAGGTCCGGAATATCCTCACGTCTCACATGCATTATAATTCAGTGTAATATCTTTTGAAGTAGCTTAACAGCTGGATCAGTGTGTGTATACAGACAACAACAACAACAAAAAAAGAAAGTTCAATAAACAATGTTTATTATTTATTTTCACTAGTTTCCTCCGGTAATTAAATAATCTTGTTTCAACCAAAATAGGGTTTGCATTCAAAAATAAAGGCTTTTGGGGGGGAAAAAAGGCTTCATTTACAAAAAGTAAAGGTGTAGTTGCCTCCCCCCCCCCCCTTCTTTTTCCTTAACTACACGTCTCAGCTTTAACCTCGTTTCCCTGACTGACTTCTTCAGACTCGCTCTCACTCGTGCTCTGAATAAATGATTTGATTGGCTGATGAAGTGTACAGACGCACAGGTTCAGTCCAGTATTGTGGCAAACGTGAGGTAAGGCTGCATTTCACATGTAACTGAAGCCTTTCTTTAACACCTGTCACAAGGACAGAAATCCTCAGCACCTCATACCACCACACCCGCATTCATTTAAAATCTTTGGAGATACTTTTATCACATTTTGATTTACGGTGCAATTCATTTTATAGCTTTATTGTATTTAACTGAGCTCCTTTAGTATCATTTGTTTTACCTTTCAGAGTTATTTTGGTCTGTGATATTATTTCATGTTTTGGTGCTGCAGTAGATGGTTTCACATTTTTTTGGGATGAAGAAAATATTTCTTGTGTTAGAGAAATTACACACTACAATGTACACCTGTTCACCTGTACAGTGGCAGCTGGATGCACGGTTTGAGAAGTCAGTGATTTGTCAATTCATGAATATTCTGAGTTCAAAAGTCTGTTAGAGACAAAACAAGAGCATGAAGATACCTCCCAGAAGAGCCAGATGAGACCTTTCTCTCTCTCTGGGTAACATCTGCACCCAGTATCCTCCTCCTGTAACTGAACACAGTACAAACACAGTGAATCTGCAAATAGCTGCAATACAAAAAAAGAAGAGAGTTTATGCATTCAAAAAAAAAAAAAAAAAAAAAAAAAAAAAAAAAGGATCAGATTATAATATAGAAACTGTTTAATTACCGCTGCATGTCTCTGTGTACATCCCTCCTCATCTCATCGTCCTCCACCTGGCTGCCCCAGTCAGCCTGTCTCCCACAGCGGGACACTGGACCTGTGCTCTCTGGAGTAGTGAAGCTAGGAAGAGAATAAAAGTGGGTGCACACCACAATGAACACATGTTAGCAATGGAGTCAGTAACCCGTTCACCCAAGAATTCACAACAGACACAGAGCAGCTAGTTAACGCAGCAAGTTTCTTTTTCAATAGATAATACTTTATAGACTATAATATTACATTATTTGGTTCATGAGCTACACATTTAAATGTTTTATTAGCAGACAGTAAGACAGCTCTGACTGGTTTCACACACAGCAATAGGGTAGAGTTTAAACACACTGTGTCCGAGATATAGTATATATGTCAGTATCATTAGTAACTGATGACAGTGAACGCTACAAAACTCGCTTGTGCTTCAGAAGAAGCTTCGATTATTAAACAGTTTTTAAATGCTTAAAGCTAAATGGTGCAATAGGCACAGAGTAAGAATAATTAAGAGTGGAGAACAACTAAGAAGACTTGTAGTGTTAAAAAAAAAAAGCTCATGAGTAATAATGAAATTAAATCATTATGCTAATTTACCAAATATTACTTTACAATCACAATGTTATTTATTTTAACCCCTGAAGTCACAAGCCCACAGTTAACTTTGGGTCAGAACTACGCAGACCAATTCAATTTAATTCAATTCAATTCAAGGATTTTACTATAACACTGCACAATATCATCAAATGCAGCACCTTTGAACAAGGCAATTAATACAGGCAGGCATTGTAGGCATTTATTGCACATTAGTCTAAAAATCACTAAAATTAAAGCAAATTCCCACACAAATAGAAAGACATAACACTTCATCAGCCTTTTGGCTTTCAGTCAATTAAAGTCACCTGCAGTAATTATGTTTATCACTTTCCACATAAATCTACCCTTACTCCTACCTAGCATGCCTGCTATCAGGGTGTCTGTAGCTGGGGTCAGTATGCCTGCCTCTTCCTCTTTCAACACCATCTGCCTCACTGCTGCTCCGCAGACTTCCATTGATCCCTCTCTTCCTGCAGTGGGACCACCGAGATGGTCCAAAGCTCCTAGGCAAGAAGACACAATACACATAACATGAAAAATTCATCCTTGTTTTGAAATTAGATTATTTCAAACATTTCTCCAGAGGTCATTCCTGACATTCATGTCAAAAAAAAAAAAAAAAAAGGTAAGCATGGCTGTTAAAATGTAACTTAAAACTACTCAGAGGAAGCAAAGAACGGTTTAGGAAGGATTCCTGAACACAGATGGTCGCATGTATGCTTCCCAGGCAGGAAAACACTCGAAAAGGCACAGCAGCAGTAACAGCTTCAAAACACTTCAGGAGTTTGTTTTTAAATTTCCAGAGTAAATCAAAGCACTGAGGTGAATTTATAAAGGAGAGGTTGAGTGCAGCGGGTAAAACTGCAGCTTTGTCAGCTGGAAATCTCTCGCCATCTACTTCCTTCTTCTCATTGTTCAGATGTGTTCATTCATTCATCTATTCATGTGTGGGGGGGGAGCTTTATATCAGACATTTAAATTCACTTCTACTGATTATAACTACAGTTGTAAGCGTTCCACTCACATTATAATGGGCACAGATCTTCTTTCAGCCGTTGTCTGTGTTTAATGCCTTGCCCCCCACTCCCGTTAGCTAACATTTGCCCCACTGTCAGCTTCACTGTTCACGAACGACTTGCTGCCAGGCTACTAGCTTCATTACCACAAGCTTAAAGAAAACAAAGCAAGTCATACAAGCTAGCACAAAACGGACACCGCGTCTACCAAAGTGATGCAGCATTAATTTCAAGAAATGTTTTGTAGCCTTCAAAACGCCTACAATGTTTTTCCAAATAAAAGATTCGCTAATCTAGCACAGTGGCTTCCATTTACCGAACACAGACACAAGGTTAGCTAGTTAACAGGTTAGTTAACAGACCGAGGCAGCTATGTAACCGACCTTTTTTCGTGTTCGATGTTGTGATCCTCGTGTCGCCTGTCTTTGGTCCAGTTAGACATTTTGTCGATAAAAAGAGTGTACACAGTAGCAAACTTCTCTGTGCTCAGCTAAGACACTACAGTACATTCACAGTCTGAAGATACGCGCCAACTCTGAAAGACGCGCGGCCTCAAACAATCCAACCGGTCACGTGGCCGGAAAAGGCGTCTACACCGGTAAATATTAGAACAACGCGAGCAAGACGGGATTTCCCGCGTAGACGGTTCTGCCTGACAGAAAATGCTTGGTCACGCTAGATGCCCGCTTTAGGAATAGTCACGTGGTTTCTTTGTGCCCTCTACTAAAGCTCTATTGACGGATAGATTCCGTTCTTACTACAGTGCTATACACACAGCGTCTCCGACCTGGCTTTAGCAGAGTCGAGGAACTTCGACCGAGCGGATGTGCTCGGTCGACCAATGGACAGAGAAGGGTGGGTCTGTTTGCTGCAGCTTTCTCCTGTCACTGCTTTTTTCTTTTTTTTTCACTGTGATCCTTTCAGTGCGCTTTTTCTTTCTTTTGTTTTGAACTAAACTTTATTGAACAGTGCTGGTTCTCGTGACCCACATCTGTCCCCTCAGCGATAAAATCCTGTACAAAAAGCACGTCTTCTCCTTTTAATCAATTAATCAATACAAAGCAATCTCATCCAGATTAATAACAGAACATGGTGACGTTTAATTGTGTGTACTGTGGCAAGACCTTTAAGATTAAGATAAACTGAGACTGGGAAGTTAGTCTGGCACATTGTAATGTCTAATGTATTTATCTATTTATTAAATTGTCTGTTGTTCGCTTCAGCCACTGTTTATTAATTAATTTAGTAGAGTTTACTTTTACATTTGTCATTTTATTCTTTGGGTAAAAAATAAATCCCCAACAACTCCCTCCTGTGACACCTTTACCAAAAATGTCAAAAATATACCACCATTGTTAATAACCTATTGATCAAAACTCTTAAGAACAATAATGGCATGATTATAATATATTTTAAAGCACAACGAGTCATTACAAACCAGACATGCTCCAAATTGCTCTCTCTAAACCACTGAGTTCTGTTATCTGTTTATACTTAACAAGGTCAGCTCATACATTTGCCTCAGTCAGACAGCTGAGGGCAGACAGAGACAGTTTCACAGAGTTCAGCACAGCTCTCTCTTTTTTTTTTTTTCTCATTAAAGAATGGAAACGTAAAAGCATTTAAAGGCATAATTATTATAAACACTCATATTTTCCAAAGTCACCCTCCTTTTCTATAAACAAACAAAAAGCCAAGCAAGTGGACTAAAGCACGGGACACAAAATCACGATCATTTGCAAACACACATAACTCAGAATATATCTATTTATGCACATAACATAATTATTCATTATCACACCTTCATCACTTAGTGTTTATTTTATAGACAATTTATTCTGTTAATGATGTTTTGTTCTATAAAATTTCACACTAGCTTCTCTAGAAAGATTAATCAACATTCCCAATTTATTATTATAATTAACCCAATCTAAATTTTGTTTAATTTTGGCCAGAAAGGCATACAGTGACTCAACCTCTGCTGCCATACTTTAAATTCCTTAACAAACCCACCGGGAACTTTCAAGACATAAAAGGATCCTGTTTGGCTGATTGTTCAACACCACCTGGACTAATGCTCAGATGCCATCCCATCTCCAAGACTCCCATCCTCCACACGACAGCCTTCTGCTTGATAAACCAGGGACTCTTAAACCCGGCCGCCACACTGGCGTGTTCCCACATCAATAAGGCAGGTCTTCTCCTCTAAAACAGACATGTTCTACCTGGTAAAAAAAAAGGCACATTTTCTTTATGAGGGCACAACAGGGAGTGGTTACTGGTACCTGTGAAAAAGTAGTCCACTGCAGTAAAGTTCTAATTTTCCCTACTGTCTACAGTTTTAAAAAAAAATGAGTTATGTGGCTGCAGACCTTTGGGGTCAGTCTTTAAATAGGAATAGAGACTGTGGTCAGATCAGGTCTAACTATTCAACATAACTTCATTTATTCATTTTTTCCGCTAAATAGAACTCTCACTTGAAAACTATCAGCTTAAATCTACTCACAATACTTTCACAATACACCTGTTTTGACCACATACGTTTATGTTTAAGGATTTATTATTCATTTGTTATTTTTTGTTTAACCCATTCCAAATATTTCTACTAAAAGTGAACCTATTTTTTTATGCGCCAAAAAGTTGTCAGCAATTGTCTAAAAACAATACATCACTGAAAAATGTAGTTATGTTTATGAGTGTAAGCATGTCTTCCTTGCGTGTGTGTTTGTATGTGTACAATTCACAGATATTCATCTCAAGCATTTGCATCTAAAAATCTATTTCGGGAGGATCCTCTTCTCTCTAAACTCTGAAGTTGATCCTAACCATTCAGATAAAAATAAATTAATGCTCTAAAATCAACATTTGACACAGATTTTAAGTCACCACCTATTTGTCTAAATACAGCATGGGAGAGGGGTGTGTGGACTGGGATCCTGTGTTAGTTAATACAATGGGGGAGGACTGGGGTCATAGCAAGAAATGGAATGGAATGGCTCATAACCGACAGCCAGAGTTTTTGGTTGACACGATCACAGTGTTTAATTGAGGCGCTCCTTCTCATTACTACTACTTGTAATCCAATTTACATCAGAATAAGAGCTGATATAACAGGAGGGAGTTTTTGGATCTGTTCTTCACTTTTTTCACTTAATTGATAAAATTATAACATTTTAGAGTAACTCCCTCCTTTCAGTTTCCAGAGACATCCAGTAAGGCAGGTTTAAGACTTTACTGGCCCCAAACCTTATATTTGACATTTCTGGACTGAGCCATTTATTTTCTCTCTTTTTGTTAATATTGGTTAAAAATGAAATAAATAAAAAATAGAAAAATAAAAACAATAGGCGTTGCAAATTATATTTGTAAATCAGGTACTTTCTCTTTATCGCATAATTTCATAAACAGGTTTTCAGTTCGTTATGTTTTGTTCTTTAGCAGAGCGGCAGCTCAAGATTTGGCACTTTGTCTTCAGCTGTGTGTCACAAATATTCACACGCACTGGTTTTTTCTAACCTTTTTTACTTAATGTTTCAGTAAAACTTGGTCTCAACAGATTCACGTGCGCGCAGACAAATCTCCATGCACGTGGATCCATTTGCAGACAGATCGCGATACAGACACGTGGATTCATTTACGGACATGCAGAACTTTTGCTACAATAATAGCCCCATATCTAATCAAGCTCACACACTGACTATGAAATTTTCATATGGTTCTGGCTTCAGTTCATGTTCATGATGATTTTTTCCCTCTTCAGGCTCTATTGGACTCACACATCGCTTCCCTCCCTGAACCACTGCAGGTCCAACTTTGGATGGCGGTCGGCTGGCGGAGGTCATGCATCAGTCTGAGCCTGTTTTGTCTTCTCCTGTCTGGCAGCCATTGTGAGTACCTCTCTTTTTTCATAATCCACCCTCCTCAAACACCTCTGATCTTTGGCAATCCCTGGTTACAAAAGCACAACCTGGCTATTGATTGGTCACTAAATAAAATCACCACATGGAGCCAGAATTGTCATAAACATTGTCTTCAGTCAGCTCAGCCTCTGTCCCATCCGCAACCTAAACCTGTTGGTTCTGATTCCCCAGATCTTACCAATGTACCTGTTATCATGATTTAGCTGAGGTTTTTTGCAAAGAGTTAGCTCAGTCCCCTCCACCACATCACCCATATGATGGTGCCATAGACCTTTTCCCAGGTGCACCATTCCCATGATATTCAAATGTGTTATTATTTGTTGGGAAATAAGTTTCTCTGCGACTTTTGACACTGTAGGTAAAATACTGATTGGTCTGTAATTGTCCACTGACAATGGATCTCCATTTTTGAATACTGGAACAACAACACTTCACACTCAACATAGAGTTATTATGGTAATTGTTGCCGGAAGTACGCGAACGGCAGCACTTTTGAAGTACAATGAGTCGATTACAACATGTTCAGTTGTATCGGGTTAATACTTAATGATAACCTTCATCCAATAAAACATTGTACGGGGCAATTATGCATGATGATGATAGTAAACTGGCCTTAGCTATGTTAGCTTGCCTCTGTCTCATCCATTGTTGTGTTGTGTTTTGAGTCGCATACAAATTACATCAAGAGACTATTGCCCGCGTTGCTATATCGACTCCACCCACATTGAGGTGGTACTCAGTTGCAATGGAAACAAAAGAAGACCGTGGCGAGTTGTGTCGAGTCGACCCATGCTGAGTAGGTACTGATGGAAATGCAGCAAATGTGCACGCGTGATCTTGCGACGGTCTCGTTCACGTGATGGTCCTGCTCACGCTTGAGTTTGCGGGACAGATTAACGACTAGTATGAAACTGAGGGGGCTGTAGAGCAAGCCTATCACTCAGTTTAAGGCATTTCAGTGTAAAGCTTTGATAAAAAATAAATGGATGTAAGCATAAACACTGTTATGTAACCAAAGTTGTCTTCTGCAGGACAGTTGATCATGTGACATTGTCACTGTTTTGTTTTGTTTTGTCTTGTTTTGTGTTATGTGATTGATAAATCCCAGTCAGTCTGATTGTCATGGAAGGAGGGTGCAGCAGGCTGAGGACCCCAATGCAGGACACAGACTCGGAAATAAACTCAGAATACTCAGCTTTTACTGCTGGAGAAACACATGGGTCAGGCTCGGAAACAGAGTACACAATGACAAGGACAATGACGAGGACGTGACAACAAGCAGGGGAAAACACGGGACTTCAATACACGATGGCTGATGAGGGAACAGGACACAGCAGGGAAACACAGGTGAGCATAATCACATAAATGACACTAGGACAGAAAACTAAACAACTCAAAACACTGGGTCCAGGCACCCAGGACCATGACACTAAAGTGCAATTATTTGAGAGCCAAGTAACCCCCCAGGATTGGGATGTAAATGGTCCCATAAATACTGTACGTTACCCCTCCATCTCCTCCTCACCTTTAAGTTGTCATCATCAAGAAGATGAGTTTCTTGTAAAAACACAATTTTGGAGTCCATTTCCTTTAATCTCTTCATGACCTGTTTGACTTTCTGGAGGTGTTGCAGACCCCAGCAGTTCCATGAAATAAAATTCAAGTTTAGGGATCAGTCAGATCATTTCCTTAGCTTAACCTACTGGAAAAATCACTGCTGCTGTTAAATTGTAATTATTTTAACCCCTGCTCACTAATAATGGAGACAACATGAAGGACTGGTTCTTTGTTTTTATTAGAACGTCTAGTCTCTGTCTCTGCAATACTTGCTTGGACCGGGTATTTGAATGCAGAGGTTTCAGTGTTTTTCAGTCGAGCATGATAAACAAGACAACGCAGCTGAGCTGCATGGAAATACTTTTATACAATACCAGTCAATACCAGTGCTCTAAAATGTGAGCAAATTTATTTGGTCTAAACAATTTGGTCCCATTTCTTCCTAGTATTAGTCGTGATAACTGGCTATTAAATTTCATTTATTATTAATTTATCATTTATTTATTTTACAATTTATTATTATTTTTTATTTATTTATTCTCTATTTTATATTCAATTTAGAGATTGAGGCTTGTAGAAGTGCACTAGATTTCAAGGTATTCACTGATCTTTAAGTGAAATTAATTCATTGTGTTGACAAAGTCAGTGACTACTCGTGTTAAATAATCATGATTTCAATATTGATCAAAATGATCGTGATTATTTATCAGACCCAGGACACGCTGGAGAGATTATATCTCCTTGGGGTCCCTTTGGATGAGCTGGAGGAGGTGGCTGGAGAGAGGCAGCTTAGCCTGCTGGCCCCACAACCCGGCCCCGGATAAGCAGAAGAAGATGGATAGATGATTGTGATTATGATTTTTTTCCATAATTGAACAGCTCTAGTCTCAAGGCACTTTATATTGTAAGGACCCTACAGTTTTAATCTAGGAAAAATGCTTTCTTAGACTCACTGAAGTGAATGCAATTTGATGGTCAAAGGTGGGGTTTTGACCATAACTCACTACAATGTGTATACCGTATCATGAGTGGACAGACATGGATGTAAACTGCAACTTGCCTGTGGTAAAATGCAAGGTAGTGATTGTAGCTTAAACATATTCCGCATATTGTTAAATGAAATGTGTGTCAGTGTTTGTCAGGTATCCTGTTTGAAGAAAACACTTTGAAGCCACTGAATGTGAGCACATTTGCATGAGGAAAAACTGATTTCAGGAAAACAAAAGTGATTTTATCCATGTATTGGCTGTTGAGGCATTTTATCCTGAAACATTACATTAGTCTAAAGATGCTGTCGTATTTTAATATAGATTTTGAGTTGAAGAAAACAAAGGGATGTCTACATTAAATGTACCAGTTAAGTGTACCAGTGTTGTTGTGTCCTAAGTACAGGTTATAACAAAAATGGAAGAATTTTTGAACAAATAGATAGGTTTCAATTGTATAGAAATGTATTTTTATTGAAATAAACAAGTGTATATATACATATACAGCAGAACCAGGCTCAGGGAGGGGCAGCCATCTGCTGCGACTGGTTGGGAGGTGAGGGGAAAAAGAACACACACACACATCTACTTTGACTTGGATAATACAAGCAACATAAGCTCTCTGGACTGTAGGTGGAAAACAGCATTCCATTATTTAAAAGGGAACGGGTCCATTCTAAAAGTTGCAGTAGGGCTCGAGGAGATTGTAGGTGCAGTCACATGAAGGATAGCTGGTACGTGCATTGCAGCTCTAAAACGCTTGCCTGCCCCTGAGAACTGAAAAAATCATAAGGCCCCCCATGGCTAGACCCATACCTATTTGAAGTAGGCGGTTGGAACCAGGAAACCACCAACCAGGTGGTGGTTTTGAAAGACGATTCTTCATTTGTTGAGCGTCAGCAAATATCTTTTTCCCCTGGAGCAAACTCAGCTGATCCTGAAGATCTTGGGTTATCTGTCTACTATTTTCTCTGTCTTTACACAGATCATCTAGCTGTTTCTGCTTGTCTGCAACTATCCTGTTCA
>JAVDPK010000735.1:0-12032 GCA_034780415.1 Cichlasoma orientale
TGTGTGTGTGTGTGTGTGTGTGTGTGTGTGTGTGTGTGTGTGTGTGTGTGTGTGTGTGTGTGTGTGTGTGCGCTACAAATTACTTGGAAGTCTGTAAATAAAATTACATTCTTTGCTAATTGAGTTAAACTGCTTTTTTGGAGATGTGGCAAGAAAAAAAGAAGATGAAAGCTCCCTGTGTATTTTATGTGCCTGTATGTTGCGTGTGTGCCAGTGCGAGTTTGTCGGAAAGTTAACTAGTTTGTTCTTAGCGCTCTCAGGTGCTTACCAACAGGGAATACTGCGTGTTCTGTCCTCAAGCCTCAATATGCAAGAGTTAGCTTTGCAAAGCAGCTAATCAAGAGCAGGAGCTGGACTTTAAGGGGGGGGGGAGAAAAAAAAGTGGGTGTGCATGTTTGTGTGTGCATGTTATCTGTAGGGGGGCACCCCTAACATAGGGAGAAACAACAAGGAACAGCGAAGGGGCCAAAAAGAGCATTGGAGAGCTGTTGCAGTGTAGTGCTGTGGGTGTGTGGGTCTGTTTGTGTGTGCGGGGTGTGGGGGTATGGAAGGGGTGGGGGGTCCAAACCAGATGTGAGGGTGATTGAGGGAACATAAAAAGAAGAGAGATAAATAAAAAGAATGAACAGACAAGTCGTGCTGTGATAGAGAAAGACAGGGTGAAGCATACAGAGAAGGAGAATGCCATCCTCAGTTCCCCTTTGCCCTCCTTCCTCTCTCTCACCCGGCCTCTGAATGTTAATGGCTTTTATGCCCCCCTCCCAACCCATATGCACACATATATCCCTCCCCATGGACACTAGCGCATTGTTTGCGGCAGTGCTTCTATTCTTTCAAACTTAATTACCTTCTTGCCTTTTGTGGCGTCAGGGGCTGGAAGTTTTGCTCCTTGGCAGTGGAGGTCGTCACACATTCTTCATTGGTGCATTCCCTTAATCTGGGAAGTGAAGGTTGGGGAGGGGGGGATTTTTAGGGTGGTGTGTGTGTGTAGTGTGGAGTTTTTTTTCTTTCTTTTTTTTTTTGGGGAGGGGGGGGGGGGTCCAGAGAATGAAGCTTCTACCAACATGCACTTCTGAGGTGATTTTACTACCCCCACGTGCACGTGTACGCATGTGTGCACGGTGATAATAGTCGGGACATAGGCTGCCCTTTGTTTGTGCGGTTCATTTCCAATCAACCCTAATTAACTAGAGAGTGTTTCCAGATTGCCAGAAAAAGAAAAATCCCCACTTTTTTTCACTCCCTTCAGTCGTTGCTGTTTCGAGTTCGAGGAAAAGGGAGGAAAAAAAAAAAGTGGAGGCATTAGCTATGTAGATTGCCTTGCCTTTGATGCTGGAAAAATCTTTAGCAAGGGCAGTAAGTGGTGACTGTGACCCAGCAGTGTCTGACTGTTTATTTTCATGTTTCAGTTTGAGTTAAGTTTGAAATATTGCCTCTTCAAAGGTGTTAGACTTGTGCATATATTTAGACTGGACTGTGTAAGCCCAAAGTCCATTTATAAGAATGCAAAATCCTGTCAGAGTTGTCTTTAGTCCATTAAACTTTGTCTCCATGAAGCTGTACAAGCTGCAGATCAACACTGACGCTGACCCGGGATGCACATGCGACACACACGGAAAGAAAAACTTCTTAAGTGAAATGTATTTAACTATGCTCGAAAATCAATGGGAAGTCCAAGAGTTTGGAGGTTGCCTCTAAGCAGCAACTGGAGGACAGCAGTTAGAATAGAGGCCGGTGTAATCTGACCCTAAATCAGATTTTAGAAGCCATCCGTGACTTGCTGTAAGAGAGGGAAAAGACAAACATGGCCCCTGGGTTTGCTATTTTTCCCACCTGGTCAACATTTTGTATTTGCATAGTACTCCTTATCCTGTTTTTTCCCTGTTAAATGCTCATTTTGAGTTTTTTGGGGGGGGGTTGTGTGTGTGTGTTTTTCACAGTGTTAGCCAGATATTTTTTTCTCTAACAATGAAATTTCAGGTACGGGCCTGAGGGGAGTTGGGTGTATTGTTACCTGAGCAACCAATGAGACCAATTTACCTGTCATCAACCTGAGGGATAGAACCTGCATACCTGCTCTAGAAAAGAAAGAAAGAACCAAAAAAAAAAGAGACCACTTCCTCTACATTTCACCTCATTATGCTCCCTTTCTCTTCCTCTAAACCTTCTTTTTCCTCCACCTGCAAATCCAAGATCATTGATCACGTAAGACATCATTTTGATTTTGATTTGCTAAAAGGCTTTTTTTTTTTTTTGCACAGTAGGTAATTTGTCGAGCAAGATTCCTGTGCTAAATGGAGTGGCGCTTTAGGTGTCTGGGCTGTGCCTTGCAATAATGATAAGGTGTCTTTTGGTAATGAAGGCCTTTGGTCACGAGGAAGACACAGGCAAGAGGACAGGCAGACAGAAGTGTGTGTGGTGGTGGTGGTGGTGGTGGTGGGGGGGGGGGCATCATCAGGGAGATCTACTGCATCTAGTGTCTAATATTACACCCCCAGGCAACAAACAGTGGCTGCATGAAAACCCTTTGTGAAGTTAAGAAGTGAAAGAGAAAAAAAAGAAAAGAAAAGAAAAACCCTTGCCCTCTTATGCCTTTACAGTTTTCTCACTGTCCTTTAAGACTTTAAACAGACAGCATTAGTCCCCATTCTGTGATTGTGTGCATATGTGCGTAGTGTGTTTGTACATGTGTGCACCAGCGCTCTTTGATGGCAGCCGAGGCCACTCTTCCATTGTGAACAAGGCGATAATTCCCCTCCTCCTTCATCCACTTCGTTTTCCATCCCTCCGTTTCTGCATGGCAACAAATAAACAGGTCTAATTAGACCAGAGTAGGCCTATTCATGGCACTGACAGTGGGAGATGGATGCAGGGGCTTTCACAGCGTCTTTCCCCTTTGTCTTTGGCTAACGCTTGGTGACATTTGATTGAAGATTTGGTGTTGGACCGAGGGGCCACATGCCGGGGGAGAGAGAAACGACCTTCTAGGAGACCTCAAGGAATGGATACCTAGCCAGAGTCTCATGCTGTCTTCTGACTTTGTCAGATGGGTCGTCTTAAAGAATAAGCGTGAATTTCACGTCGCCGGTCATTACGGTGCGCTCAGACGTGGCCCGGCAGCTTGGCGAAAAGAGAGAAAATCTCCATTTTAGAACTTGGACGGCCACATCGCAAAGCACAGATCTGCCTAATTCCAGTGTTTACAAATGCTGTAAATATCCACCATAGTATTAACAGCTCTGTCTGCCACTGCATTAAAATGTCAGACACTTAGTGATGAAGAATTTGAACCTAGCAGATCCCTGTGTAAACAAAGACAGCAGTGTGGCGACATTACAATTACAGGTTTGTCATTGAACAGGCTGCAGCTCCGGTTAATGCGTGATCCCCTGACAGGAGGACAAAAACAGGAGGACACTGTGACATCACCAGTGCCCGAGGGCCTCGGGTCTGAACTGTGTACATGTTGGAACACTTCTTCTAATGCCAGCAGATTTATTGCAACGTATGTGCAGCACGGTATATGTAGTCTACTTTGATGAGCATGATGTCCCCTTTCAGGCTTCATGCAGATGCACGGGCCAACTTCCTTCGCTAGAGGCATGTTTACGATTATTCAAGTTTAATAGAAAGTTGTTTTAAAAAAAAGGAAAAAAAAGAAGTGGAAATCCTCTGGTACATACTGCTTCTCTGCCTCTCAGGGAGCTACTGAAAAGCAGCTGGAAGGGCAGGGGAGAGAGAGCAAAGGGGAGGGGGAGAAAAACAATAGGCCGAGGAGTCTCTTAGTCCCCTTTCACCCATCAGACCAAGCAGTGTCCAAAGCAGGCATTCCTGGGCTATTATTTGCCTCTCACTGGATCTGATCTGCCACTTTAATTACCTTAGTGTACGTGGGTGTATTTGTGTGTGGGTGTGTGTCTGTGTTCATGTGCATATGTGTGAAAGCAAGGGGACATGCTTAATTACAAAAACAGAGGGAGGGGCAGCTCAGGCCATCTCTTTTGTTCTTCTCTTAAAAGAAGGGAACTGTTTCTGCACTGTGGAAAAACCTGGGCTTTAACCTTATTTTCTCTGCCTCTCCCCATGTATCTGTGTATTGCTTTCTCACAAATGCACAAATGAAAGTAGTCTGGTTGGTTAGCAGTGCAAAGGAAGCCAGTGGGGGACAGAAAGAGGAATGTTTCTTAGCTAGTAGTAATATGATATGCCTTAAAAAAAGCAGTAGCGGGCACTGCTGCTGTGAAAGGTGTGAAACCTTGGGAAGGGAGCAAAACAAAAAGGAGTGAGGACAGGAGTGATCACAAGTTATTATATAGATCCACGGACTGTGAAGGTTTCGGCAGCCAGAATGTTACTCTAAGCTCGGAGAGGTACAAGAGGAAAATATTGGATTCCCTTGACAGTTAGACCAGACATCTCATTACTTCTCTGTCCGACTATGCTAAATTAACACATGCTGAAGGGATCAGGAAGACTTCAAATGCTTGCACCAGGCTGCCTTGCATCATATTGCCTTTTCACAAGAGAGCGTGGGATAAATTAAAAGCCAAGATTTTAGCATTTTACTAAAGATCCGGCATCCACTGTTTTGAAAGCAGCTCCTCTTTCGAGTCCCCGCACGAGGCTAAATTATTGATAGACACCGATATTCGGGGGATAGTGCAGTCGCAGACAGTGCATTCATATACATTGTATGGTACACTTTCTCCCCACCATGCTACTATTAAGCAAAAAAAAAAAACTGGTGCTTATTTTGCTGTAAGTGCATTAAGCGCTGGTCATATCATGGTTCTTTGTCAGTGTTCTGAATTAATGGGATCAATTAGAATCACAGGTTTAAAAAAAAAAATGGACAGTTATGTTATTGTTGGCAGGCAGCACACATGTAAACAGCTGCTAACCTATTCACCTATGTCAGTGCCAAGTGCTTAACACATGGGCTTAGCCATAAGACATAATTCCATACTTAAAGAGATGCATAATTCATAAACTGCAGTGTTTTATGTCCGAGCTACAATTCAAAGGGGGTAAGTCACCAATGAAATGACACCACTGACAAGCAGTAAATCCTGTCGTTTGTGTCACATTTACTGGCAAACCCGCTACTTCTGAACAGCTTTACCCTCAATTACGCTCAACACAAGCTTTTGAAAGACAAACACTTGTGGAGAAAACGAAAGTGTGCGTGTGTTTAACTGCGGGAACATACGCAGTATGTTGTTTTGGCAACATGCGATAATAATGGATGATTAATGTTAGAAAGCTGAATAAGCTGTCATTTAAGTGGATGTATAAAAGCCAATATTTGTATATAAGTGTCTCCCTATTGCCGACACAGTTTTGTTTTATTATCTGTCACACAAGTAGTGCCGCTATGTTTAAAATTAACGCGTACGTTAGGGGAGAACGTGGCTCCCCGTGAGTGTAAGCTTGAATCCTCGTGGCACGGCAGACATTTGGTCAGGTTCATCTCCTTGTTTTTATGTAGAATATGTAGATAATTGCTGCGAATGTTTTGGGGTGCAGTGAATGATTTAGCTGACGATTATCGCAAAGATCCGTGTCTTCAGATGAACATCATGAACAAAAAACAAAAACATAAGGGGTTTTTTTTTTGTTGGTATTTACAGTGATTCAACTGGCATTGGTCTTCGAGGGAAACAAATTGTTAGCATCTTATAAGAAACCTTGGGGACTTTTTTTTTTTTTGCTTTAAAAGTATGCTTTACACCCTGACTACTGTAAACTCTTATGCTAGGAGATGATTTTGTCATACACATGCCACACGTCTACCTCCATCCTCTTGCCACATCCGTGCTGAACTGATAAGCAGTAAAAATTCATTTTCTGCTCCTTGTGAATTTTTTTTCCCCCTTTAATCTCACAAATAGAGAGATACAAAGTGAGAGACAGAGAGAGAAAAAAAAATAATTTCTCTCCTTTAATCTATCACTAGTCCCCATGGAATCATCTCTGGGATATGTCAGATTAGACCTGATTATAGCGCGTGCACACACATGCAACCACAACCGCACTCGCATGCATGTTTGATTTCATTCCTCACGCTTTTACTGTCTCTCCCACTGGCTTTGTTTAGCCCTGGATTGTTGCGGATTAATCCTCTAATTGCTTTGTAGCTTTGTTGTTAGGGAGAGGCAGTGTAGAAAAATAGAGGGAGAATTAAACAGCAGGTGGATTGGGTTAAAGGTTAACATGACTCTTTAAAGCTTTCTTTTAATGCTAGCTCATTTACACGCAAGCGTCTGAAAAGACCTGGTACTGTATCAAGTGAAAAGACACTGGCATGCACAACTAGTTCCCATTTGTTGCATTTAGCTGAGCAAGAAAGTAGGTTCTTTTAAGCAGCGGTGGTTCTCTTTTTCTCCCTTTGTGCTTTTTTCTCTCGGTTTGTTCTTCTATTTCTCCTCAGGTGATAACAAATTATGCCTGTGATTACAAAATGAAATGACTGTGGCGTGTTATGGGTGTTTGTGGGATTAAGAGGCTTTCCCTGCATTGTGTGGGTGTTTGTTGGAGCCTTCGAATTCGTGCCTTGTTGTGAAACGCCAAAGGTTTTGGGTAGTGAGGGGTTGAGAGATGGGCAGCCACCCAGGATTGATAACATCTCACTGGAATTCCAAACACCATTCCTCTTGAAAGCTTGTTCTGTTTTTTTTTTCTCTTTCTCACTATTTTTTTCCTCTGTATTGCATTAAATGACAAGTGAATATTATGGACATACATATTCTTTAATTTCCAGATTTATTTCCACTACACAGTGCTCTACCATTGCTCATGATGCAGTCACAAACTTGGTCCTATTGTCCAAACAGAGCCTACCACATAATTTCAGGGCATTACTAGCTTAATAGTTGCTTCCCTATTAGCAACTCTGGACTGGTACGAGTATGCCAAGATTTATTTTCCAATGATTAAGGACTTCTCCAATCCACATTATTTATTTTAATGGAGGACTCTAACCTTTCTGTAAATCTGCTATTCTCAAACTTGATGGCTCGTTACCTGTTTGTTAGTTGTTTTGTTCACATACGTGCTTTTAAGAAAGCTAATAAACAAAGAACAAATGCAAGGCCAGTTTGTGCCAATATGAAGAAATAATATTTGAATATAGAAGAGTCCACTCACCAGATGATCAGGTTATTTCTTTAAACTTTGCAACTCCCAACTGTTGTGCAGCTGATTTGTTCATAAATCTGCTTTATAATCGATTTCTGGAGTGCCATTTGGATTTGAACATTTTAGTATATATAATTTATAGTATACCCACATTTTTGGTAAGACTGCGTTATAGTTAATTTGTGAAAGGCATTTTCATCTGTGGGACTTAAAGTCATTCATGGCCTGGGGCAAAAATTGACATGCATATGACCTCTGAATTTTGTCAGAATGGGTTGATTTAAAAATCTCCTTTAGAATGATCCATCACACACAGTTAGCACTTGGGTTTAAGTCATGACTTGAATTGGTTTGAATAAATGTTACCAGAAATTGCCCACCAAATCTGCCGTTAAATAGTATTCGCTAAATCTCTGATGTTCTTTGTTGATTTCTCTCTTTCTCCAACTCAGGTCCCTGTTGGGCTGGATGAGATGAGATCCCTATGTAGTGGTCGTCATGGCAACTTGTGACTCTCCCCCTATGGTGTCGTCACGGCAGCAGGAACATGGTGGCCAGAGGCTGGATGCTGCTGCTGAGGACAACTCCGTCATTGCCATGGAGACCAGTGTCGCCAACAGCAACAATGCCAACAACAACCAATCGTCACCTGCTGCCATTGGAGAGCCAGATAATGGCCTTGGAGAATCCATTGTGAGCCCGCTGAGGTCCACTACTACCCCCACCACTGTCAGTGCAACCATCGACCCTGTAACTGAACAGAGTCAAAGAGAAAGCTTTACTACTGGTAACAAAGGGAGTGTTACCGGAACTTTACCAGGAGTAGGAGGAGGAGCAGCTTTGGGTTCGGACTGTTCTGCCCCTGCCACATCCCCCGTGGCACCGGCAAAGGAGATCCCCTGCAACGAATGTTCTAGTTCCTTCTCCAGTTTACAAAAATACATGGAGCACCACTGCCCCAACGCCCGCCTGCCTACCACTGGAGGTCATGAGGAGGGTGAGGAGGTTGAAGGGATGATGGGGGAGGAGAGTGAAGATGAAGGAGACCGTGAGGTGGGTGCTGCAGAAGTGGGGGAAATGAACAGTGAGATGGAGATGGAAGAAGATAGTGATGTGGAGAACCTGTGCGGCGAGATCATCTACCAGCCCGATGGCTCTGCTTTCATCCTGGAGGACGCCAAAGAGCAGCGTGGCAACCAGGGGGCTCTCTCTGGGGCTCTCCAATTCAGGGGCCTGCTGTCCCCCCAGACCTTCCTGAATACCCAGGCCAGCAGTGGTCAAAGTGGCCTGAGCCCAGGGGGGGAGCGGTTGGAGCAGCCCGCTGCACCCATGTCCTTCTACCCCCAGATCATTAACACCTTCCACATTGCCTCATCCCTTGGGAGTAAATCCCTAGCGGCTGACCACCCCTCCTTCCCAAATACCTCAGCTGGAGGGCTGGCAGGCGCTGGTCCTGTGTTGCACAGTTTCCGTGTCTATGACCTCCGCCACAAGAATGACAAAGACTATCTAAAGGCGGATGGTGCAGCCAAAAACTCCTGTGTGTCCAAAGATGTCCCCAACAATGTGGACTTGTCCAAGTTTGAGGGCTGTGTGGCCGATGGGCGGCGGAAGCCTGTACTGATGTGTTTCCTGTGCAAGTTGTCTTTTGGCTACAGCCGCTCCTTTGTGACGCATGCTGTCCATGACCACCGTATGACCCTGAATGAGCAGGAGCAGAAGCTGCTGAGCAACAAGCACGTCTCTGCCATCATTCAGGGCATCGGCAAGGACAAAGAACCTCTAATAAGCTTTCTGGAACCAAAAAAAACCCCAAACTCTGTGCTACCCCACTATCCCTCACCTGCCAACTTCCTAGGGCCAGACACGGGGCTCCGCGGCTTGTGGAATGCTTTCCACAGTACTGGGGAGAATGCAGATTCCCTTCAGGCAGGTTTTGCCTTCCTAAAGGGCAGTGCCAGCAGCTCCTCTACTGACCAAACCCCCAGATCCCACACCATGCCAAAGGCTGAGACCAACCCAAACCTCGGGGGAGGGGCTGGCGCCCACAGAACCCCCAGCGAGAGTTCTGCTGCTGCTGCCACTGGTGGCAATCTGGAAGGGCGGAACTTTGGTAGTGATTGCAAAGGCCGCGTTAGGGACACTTGCACTTTGCAACCCAATGGGCCGGATCTGAGCCAGTACCCATCCATTAAGCGGGAGCCCGGTACAGTGGGAGGAGAAAGTCCAGAGCAGGATGAGGATGCTTATTCCAGTGGTGGTGGAGCAGATATGGAGGCAGAAGAGGAGGAGGAACAGGTCATGATGATGACAGGCCAGCGGGCCGACAGCACCAGTAGCAAAGATTTCCCTCTCTTAAACCAAAGTATTTCCCCCCTTTCCAACAGTGTGCTAAATTTGAACAGTGACAGTAAAGGCCCTGCATCCACCTCCTCTTCCTCCTTACCTGTTAGTGAGAAGCTGGAGATGGAGAAGAGCCGTTTGTCTACTGCCCTGGCAGCTGCCAGAGAGCGGGAGAGCAGCAATGACTCAACCAATGAAGGCCTGGTAGGACGGGATGGCTTATCACCATCCTCAAACCCCCTTGACACGATCTCGTTGCGTAGAGATGATGAAAGTCCTGGGCCTCTGCATCAACACACAGGAAATCCAAGTACACCTGGAACTCCAGGGACACCTGGCACCCCTGGCCCAGGTGAAGGGTCCCCAGGTAGTGGAGTAGAGTGCCCCAAGTGTGACACAGTCTTGGGATCTTCACGGTCTCTGGGAGGGCATATGACGATGATGCATTCACGGAACTCCTGCAAGACACTGAAGTGCCCCAAGTGTAACTGGCACTACAAGTACCAGCAGACACTGGACGCTCACATGAAGGAGAAACATCCAGAGTCAGGTGGATCATGTGTGTACTGCCGCACAGGACAGGCTCACCCTCGTTTAGCCAGAGGAGAAAGCTATACCTGTGGATACAAGCCTTTCCGTTGTGAGGTCTGTCCATCATATGTTTCATGGATGTCTATGGATTTCCATTTTCCCTGTTTATTTTATTTTATTTTCTGAAATTATCAAATAAGGAGCATTGTTCTTTTTTTTTCTTTTTTTGCTGTTGTTGTGGATTTTATGAGTCATACGTTTGGTGCAGCTACGTCACCTGTATTAGCTGAACAGCCTTAATAAATGCATTTAATGTTCATCATGTATCAATATTATTAATTCCCAGTTTTTGTCCCTCTTTTAGGTATGCAACTACTCAACCACCACCAAAGGCAACCTAAGCATCCACATGCAGTCAGACAAGCATCTGAACAATGTGCAAACACTCCAGAATGGTGGAAGTGAAGCACAGTACAACCACAACCATGCCAACCCTGTGCCCAGTGCCAGCCTTGGTGGAGGCTGTGGGGCACCCTCGCCATCCAAGCCCAAACAGAAGCCCACTTGGCGCTGTGAGGTAATGAAACAAACAGAGCATCATTGTAGCTCTGTGGCAGCTACATACCAATTTCCTTGTTTCACTGTCTACACAATGAGGCGGTTATTTCGCTGTCCGTCACTGTGTCTATTATTTTTCTTGGCCACATCATCTGACCTCCAAATTTAAAACAGAATTTCTTATACATTCTAATCTTCGTCACCATAACCACAGGAATTAAAATGCTTTGATAAAAAAGTGAGAAGTGAAAAAAAAAAAGTGCTTCGCCGATAACAATAAAATCAAATACAGACTTCCTAAAACATTTGTGTTGTTCCACTTTTCTTGCAACAGGTTTGTGACTACGAGACCAATGTGGCACGAAACTTGCGAATCCACATGACGAGCGAGAAGCACATGCACAACATGATGCTGCTGCAGCAGAACATGAAGCAGATTCAACACAGCCTCCATCTGGGCCTGGCTCCAGCTGAGGCAGAGCTTTACCAGTACTACCTGGCTCAAAACATGGGCCTTGCAGGTGTAAAACTGGAGAACCCAGCTGGCAGCAGTGGCCCAGAAGCTCAGATGATGATTAACCCATTTCAGCTAGATCCTGCAACCGCAGCGGCTCTTGGATCTGGTCTAGGTGAGTGATACTAAATTTGAAACAAAAAAAAGAGAAGAAAAAAAAAAACGGCAATGAAAAGGATATTTTTGCTTATGATGTGAGAAACTATTGAAACATTTTCCTGTTTTGAATTTTTGTCCTCAAGCTTGTTTTTCAGTTTACTTCTGCTCATTTATCACTTGGCCAGTTATTCTGTTTTATCTCATATATCTGATGCTATCTAGTTTTGTTTTTTTTTTATCTCTCTGTGTATTCTTTGTTGATTTTTTTTTTCTGTGCCTTCTCACCTTCCTTTTTTTGCTCCCATCTTTAGCCTTGGCCCCATTCCCTTGCCCCCCTTCTCTTTCTCTTTGGCTCTTATCTCTGCTCTCATATTGTCCCTCTGCCATTGTCTCCTTTCTTTGACCGCTCTCACTGATTAAAAAATGATTATGAGATGCCACATGAGAATTATTCTTAATCTTTCATTTGTAATTTTCTTAAGTCAGCTTAATCCCCCACCTCCCCATACACACCCCACCCCACCTTTGCTCACCCTGGAGAGAACACACACATGAACACACATATACACAGACATACACACACTCACACACAGTAGGAAGCGGATTCCCGTAGGAGTGAGAGAGATTTAACAATGACCCTGCAGTGTTGCACACCCACTCCCTCCTCTAGTGTGGAGGTCACAGCCCAGCTAGCAGATGTACTCTCAGTGAATTACAGTGATAACAGACAGCTCCCTATAGTGAGCACAGCTGTCCATAGCATAGGTAGTGTGTGTGTGTGTGCATGTGTATATATAGATACACACATATATATATATATCTATATATATATAGATATATATTTATATAT
>JAVDPK010000735.1:50854-63354 GCA_034780415.1 Cichlasoma orientale
GTTCAGGTCCTGCCTGTAAAGCGTGCTTACGTATGTGCGCGTTCTTGAGCGTAGATCGAGTGAAGTGAAGCTTATTTAATAAGCAGAAATGTGTGCCTTTTTTTTTATGAATAACTTGTTCTAGGAGTCGCCTTGGGGGTAAGGTTTTAGTTTGTCTAGAAAGGCAGATATAATATTGCTAGATTCTCTTTTTTTTTGGTGTTTTATTATGCATTTGGTTTAAAGGAGATTTCAGAAAGTCAACTGCCTGAAAATGCAAAGGGGGGTGGGGGTGGGGTCCTGGTGTGTTAGCAGGCTGTTATTCTGAGGCCTTGTTTTTGTTTTGTCTGTTTGTTTTGATTCTTTTCATAAGTAGGCAGATTTAACATTTCCCTCATCAGGCCTAAATCTTGACATCTGTGTGTGTGTGTGTGTGTGTGTGTCCATGTGGTATCTCCAGGGAAAGGATTACAGTGTGGCCAAGTGAGCAGTGTATTTGCGCACTTCATCTCCAAGACCAAGAGTCTTTAAACAAAGAGGGGCAGATAGATAGAGAAGGGAGAAGAGAGAAGGAGCGAAGGAGAGAGGTGGAAGGGGGAGGGGCAAGGAACGACAGAAAGAGCTGTTTCCCTTTCTTCATTTACATTGTCTTGTTTTAATCCTATGTCACTTTAGATTAATTATAATCCACGTTACATTTTCCATGCAAATGTCCTCAGTGTGGATTACTTCCAGATAGCTTTATCCTGTTTGTGTAGATGGCACATGTCGCCACCATGGCTCAGGGGCCCACTTCTTATAAATAATCAACTAAACAAAGGCCCCAGCATAGAAATGAGCCTGTCAGGCAGCCTAAGGAAATTACAGATCTCTACCTGCTTCAAATTAGCAAAGAAATTACTCATTGTTCCTCCAGTCAGATGTTACGTATTATTTCGTGTGCAATTTTGAATTGTGAAGATATGGGTGGAAAAAAAGGAAACAAACAAACAAACCAAAAAAAAAAACATGCAAACAAGATCTCATGTTAAATAATTCTATATTAGCTTGTTTGTATTCAGAATATTCCAGGGTTCTTTTTTTTTTTTATGTGCATGCATCTTGCAAATTTCCCCAACTTGAGAGGATAGCTGTGCTCCTTTTCTGTCTCTCTCTAATATGAGATTAAAATATATTAAAGATATTAGCATGTTTAATTACAAGCCTGCGGCACTTCCTTTGTGCATGTGCTATGTGTGTTTTCTGTGTAATGACAGCTTGTTGAATGTCTCAGACAATTTGTCAAATGTGACAAGGCCACGCTCATATTTATCTCTCATTAGAACACGAGCTGGAGATGGAAGAGAAGGGAAGGCTAGTCATTAAAAACACACAAACTACAAGACAGCTGCTGTTTAATAGCCTTCCTTTCTTTTATTCTTTCTCCATCTGACTATGTCTCTGCCTCTCACCATTTCAATCTTTTTTTTCCAGCCTCTCTCTGTGTACTTCCCTCCGGCAAGATCTGGGCCTGCTGAGTGCTTCAGTGGGAGTTTGGGGTTCAGAGTGTGTTGCTGTAATGTTATCAGGTGACCGGGGGTCAGCCTAATGTGTAACCTCAGAGCAGTAGGCCAGTAAATCATGCTGGCCAGCCCTCCCTGGCCCGCTTTGGCCAGCTCTCCTTCCTAGATTTACTGCTCCGTAACCTTAGCCAGTCTGCCAGGGCTCAAGACAGCTAAATTGAATACTAAATCCAAGCCACCCAGCCCACACTCTCACAACGCCACCCCGCACTCTGCTCTGTGTTTGCGGGCTTTTTGTATTTCGATTAAATGAAATGACAAGAGCGGGATCATCAGTGGAACTGATGCAGCTTGTTAAAGAAAGGGGAACTGGTTACAACAGGTGTATTTCATTGTTGACTCGATCCCGATGATGAAGCTGACTCTGCGTGTGGTCGGAGTTGGAGACGCACGATGATTCATTTGTGTTTGTGTGAAAATCTCATTTGGTTGGTCCGGTTTGTACAAAATGTCTTACCCTTTCTGAAACAAAAGGGCAGATTCTAAAATGGATCCACATGGAAAGCATGAGCTATGATGGTATTGTTAGTGGCCCTGCCTTTCGAGGAACTGCTCGGGACAAAAATACCCCGAGACTGTGGGCTTCTCTGTCCCTCGCTTTCATTTTTTTCTTGTTCTTTGCTCTCTACGTTGTTCTGCCGTTTACTCCATTGCTCTGTGCCTCTCTCCACTGGAGCGTCCACTTGCGTGTATAGAAGTGTATGTGTGCGTATGCGGCTACCTAAACATCCCTGACAGTTGCAAATAAAGATGGGTGGTGTGTGTACCACTCTCTCCCCCTGCAATGCAAAAGGGGGTTGAGTGTCATAAATCACCTTTTGATTTATCTAATCAACTCAGGTCCTGCTCCATGCAGACATTTGTCATTGGTGGAGGGGGTTAGGGGGTTGAAGGGGGCAATTTCAGGTTTATTCTGCCCCTCCTTTTCAAAAGGCTGCAGCTGCTGGAACCCACATGTGGAAGAGGGGATGGAGGAAAGCTGGGAAGGGAGGGGAAAGTACAAGGGGGAGGAAAAGGAAAAAGGACAGTCATTAAGTATGGGGTGCAGACTCAGAGACAAAAGAAAATGAGAGGAGAGTCTTCTGGCTCTCCCTTGTTCTCAATCATGTGCTCTCCCATCATTTCTCTTGATTTACTTAAGCTATCTGTGCACGATTCAGGGCAAGAATATGTGGCTTGTTAAGAACAAGGTTTTAGAGATATTTAGATTTTTTCTCATGGTTTCTGGGTAGTTTTTGGATGGTGCTAGCCATTGTATTTATTTGTCCTACTGGTAATTATACTCCTGGAAGACACTCTACAATTTTTAATGCAATTCTATGCCTCGAAATAGCTTTATTATTCACTGGCAGAGCTCGCTATTGAAAGCTCCTAAGTGGCCATAGAAAGAACTGCTCTCTTATTCAGGGTTAACCAACTGTTTTTTCTTCGTATGAGTTTGAGCATAAGCACAAGTGTTGATTAAAGCACCGGGTCAAAGACGAATCCAAAGTAGAAGGACAGATCTTCATGGTGCACGTGCACGTGGACTCACACACACACGCGCAGACATACATTTACATTCAACATGACAGTAATCAATGGTGATGTGTGCCCCCCCCCCCACCACCCGCGCACCCTCCACATTGTAAATGTGTTTGCAGGCTCTTGTCCGACAATCGCCTCATCTCCTCTCTCAGGGATGTAATTTAGTTGCAAATTGACTGGAAGACAGAGGCAAAAATTGAAAGTTGAAATTAGAAATGGTTATAATAAATATAGGAGGAGGGGCACAGGCTTCGGAAAGGTCAGGTGATATGACGGGTGCTTCCAGCCTGGACCGATCTGACCAATGGAGTGTCAGAGGCCTGATATGAAGCACAAAATACACACACATATTTGCACGTAGACACACGCGCACACACTAGCCCTGCAGGGGCCATCACAAGCAGTGGAAGACGAGATTACCTCGCTCTTCTGAGCTGCAGAGCAATTCTCGGATGTTCTTGGAAATTCACATTGTGCCCTTGTGTTTTGTTTTTTTTCTTCCCTCTCCCTTTCTCTTTCTCTTCCTTTCTTCCCTCCCTCTTTCTCTCATGTCACTTTCCTTGACAGGCCAATATTTCAGGCTCCAGATATAGGGGATTACAAATAAAATAAGTGGAACGCCTACTTAATGCAACAGAATTAAAATGCATGAACGGGCCGGAGGAATTGATATGCACCCAATACAAACACGAGCCACAGAATAATATGAAATACAAAATGTTTTTTTTTTCAGCCCCCTCTCCATGTATCAGTGCTTTGATTTCCCTTTTTTTCCATTTGTGCATCTAGCGTGAAGCGTTGATTCGCAAGAGTGAGGCTCACATATTGCCTTGAGTGACCAGACGAGGGAGGGGAAGCGGGAGGAGGGGGTTGGGTGGGGGATGATAGCTTAGGGAGAGGAGGAAGAGAGCAAGGAAAAGGGAGGGAAGGAGGGAGGGAGAGTTGCTGTTGCTGTGTCTTTGTGTTGTGCAGAGTGGGTAAATTGCAGTGGCAGAGTATAGCAGGGCCTGCGCGGCCTGTATCTTAGGATGAGGCTAATGAAAGATTTATCAGTGGCTGCAGCATTTACTAAATACAACCAGAGGCTGATCTCTCCACACTGAGCCCTGCTGTTAACATCACACACGCTTACACGCACACATACAAGCAGACGCACACAAGTAGCACTGGTACTGTACCACCAGCCGTGACAAAGCCCTGAAAATTTAGCATCTTATACAGACACAGGAGTTGTTGAGGCAGCTGGGGAAATGTATATGAACTAATGAAGTGTATAATATTACCATAACATTTAATGTATGTCGTGCTGTGATAATGAGCCTGCCCGAGTTTTTCCTATTTTACATGTCCTGAGGGCAGAAGCACGTCAGCATATGTGAATGTGAATAATACTGTTCATGCTTGTATCCATGCTAATGTTGTCTTGGTGTCAAAGTCCTTTTTTTTTTAAAGCATCACCTATGTCCCGCAGCATATTCATTTGGTGCATATGTTGATGTTATTCAGTTATTTATAAATCAGTAATTATTTGATTAGTATTTGTCATCTCATAGAGCCACAAAATATCACCGTTTTCCACTTTCAAATTGTGCACCTTCTGAATGGGGCGGTCGATAGTGGGACAGCTCATTGTTACAAAAGATAACAAACATGGCAAACCGTGCAGTGATGTTATATTTGCAAATCTTCCAATGTGAGAGTTTTTTTTTCAAGATTGTGTACTTGATATGCTGCAGATTAATACACCCATTTCTCATTCAGTGTGATATCTTGGATGCCTTTGCTCATTCTTCCGCTACAGTCCAAAAACCTTGGAGAAAAAAGAAAGTTTGCATTAATATTGTTTTTGTATTTCTGTAAAAAAAATAATAGATAAATCATAAATATATGGGGTATTAGAATATACAAATGCAGACATTTAAGCTGCAAATATAAATACTGAATAATTGGTTCACTTTTAACCTTTCATATTCTCTGTCCCCTCTCCTCTCTGTCTTGCCACTGCCTGCCAGGAGTGAACGCCATATCTAAAGAGGTTACCGGACCGAATGCTATGGTTAAGCATTCTCTCCTTCCAGATCGACAGATGGAAAGCCCACCTAAGAGGCCAAAGTCTGCTGAGGGGAAAACCTCAGCTAATGACCAGGTTTGTAAAGTTTTAAAAGGAGCTGTGTTAGAAAATCTTCAAAATGTCATTTGTGTTGTATTTATCTGCTCCTCGTACAGTTCTGCAGGCCTGTATGCTGTTTTCACCTTGCTGAAGAAAATCCATCTAGGTTATGGAGTTTTGTAATGTATCTGTTTAGAATGGCTATTTAAATTCCATATACTACTTGGAATTTGTCATTGGATCTACAGAAAGCTAATAGCCACTGAGGCAGGTTTGTCTTCATAAGCACTAATGAAATCTAACCTTCACTGTCACTGTGGGATGAGCTAATGGGAAGATGCTTAACTATAAGAAGAAAAAATGCTAAGCCAAGCATTTAGCAATTCCTGGCGCCAGCTTTCATTCAAAGGGTTAAATGCATCCCACCATTCCCCCTCTGACATAGCGTTTTAGCATCAAGCACAATAGGCCGGCCTTTGTGTCCTTAAGTGGAATACCTGCGCTGGCCTTAAGGATTCCTTGCCTGCTTCTTTTCCCCTTTTTGCATCTCTTTAAATTATATGTGTTTTTAAATTAGATTATGAAGTATTAGCTCGTCTGGTTCTGGTAGGAAGGAGGACTTAGTCATTTCAGAAATGGATTCTATTAAGACAGGTGGTAGGGAAGCAGCTATGCTCAGAGTACTTGCTGTAATGAGGGCAAGGCGTAGCTTAGGAAAGTACACACCTTTGTCATCTGCAATCTCCTGATTAGAAATTCTGGCCAATCTTGTTTTCAACTAATAAAATGGCATGACATGAGAGATTTAAATGAATTACATGAAACATCATTTATTCATTTATGTTTTCTAGGTTAAGGTGGACATGGTTACTGGTGGGGAGATAGTGAAGAGTACTAAAAATTCTTTTTGATTTTTCTGTTTTTAAAAAGTAATGTCTGACCAGTGAGGCAGATTTAATGGCTGTGCAGTGCAAGAATGATACCCACTAAAGTACATCAAGCACAATAAGTAATTTCTGCTCTTGAATTAATATCCGCGTTGCACCAGATGTCCCTTTCCTTTAAAATGATTTCATTATTTCTCCGCTTAGTTATTGTACTGTCTTGTTTGTTTGTTTGTTTTTAGGTTCAGCAGTGTCCGTATTGCAACTACAGCAGTAAAGATGCCAACCGTATGCAGCTACACGTCATGTCCCAGCATTCCATGCAGCCAGTGATCCGCTGTCCACTGTGCCAGGATGTCCTGAGCAACAAAATCCACCTGCAGCTGCATCTCACTCACCTTCACAGCGTGGCGCCTGATTGTGTGGAAAAGCTGATTCTAACTGTATGTAGAAGTGATGACTAGAAATGAGATTTGTGTGTGTGAGAGTGTGTGTGCATGCACGTGCGCGTGTCCAAATTTCTTATTCAAAAAAAAAAGAATTATTGTGATGTTGTTATTCAGCTAAAAGAATGTCTGCTGTAACATTTGTGTAGAAATCTCCAGTCTTCCTGTATAGTACAGCAGTGTTCCAAAAAAAAAACATTTTCCATGCTTTTATTGCTCTCTCTTGAGATGTTACTATAATCTTGATTGTTGTTTTTGTCCACTGAGAGAAGCAAATTCTTTCTCTAAAATAAGCCTTGATTTAAATACTAGAAACAAGTTGACACATTTCACACACTTAGTGTATCATGTTTTAAATTGGTATAATAATAGTACTTGGTCTTTGTAGGTTGTTGGACCTGACACAGCAACACCAAATAATATAATGCATCCCCAAACTGAACAAGAGAGAAGTCTGTCCTTAATGGATTCCTCCACCTCTCTCACAGATGGGTCAGGAAAGTCTCAAGGTGGGCAGAATGTGTAACTTAAACTGTTTTCTTTCTGTCATTAATTTATTCCAGTGTGTAATTTTCTATGTATTTGTCAGAAAAACACAGAATGACAAGAACCTTACAGTGTCTTTTCTACATGTAGGAAACATTTCAAAGGATGAGCTGACCAGTCAAGACAAGAATGATTTAGACCTGCAGCGTGAGGAACTCAAGCCCCCAAAGGAGGCCTCAGAGGCCCCTGATTGGAAGAGAGCCAGTGGATTAGGACATGATAGAAAATCCCCTGATAATCTACAGGAGCATCTCAGTGAGCTCCAAAGACTTCAGCAACAGCAACAGCAACTCTCAGTATCAGACCGTCATGTCTACAAATATCGTTGCAACCACTGCAGTTTAGCCTTCAAGACAATGCAGAAGCTTCAGATACATTCTCAGTACCATGCCATCAGAGCAGCCACTATGTGCAGCCTTTGCCAGCGCAGCTTCAGGACATTCCTGGCCCTCAGGAAGCATTTGGAAAACGGACACCCTGAGCTGAGTGAGGCTGAAGTGCAGCAGCTCATAGGAAATCTGCCACTGAATGGAGATATCACTGAGAGTGAGGCCAGGGCCTTAGAGGAAGCTCAGGCCTATGACCATGACTTGGACAAAGATGATGAAATGGACCAGGAAGAAAAGCCCAGTCCCACAGGAAGTGACAGTAGCTCCCTGCTAGATGACATGGGAGCAGAACCAAAACGCACCCTACCATTTAGAAAAGGGCCCAACTTCACAATGGAAAAGTTTTTGGACCCTTCTCGACCTTACAAGTGCACAGTATGTAAGGAGTCCTTCACCCAGAAGAACATCCTTTTAGTACACTATAATTCAGTTTCCCACCTACATAAATTGAAAAAGGTCCTTCAAGAGGCATCAAGCCCAGTTCCACAAGAGACGAGCAACAGCATTGACAACAAACCATTTAAATGCAATATTTGCAATGTTGCCTACAGCCAAAGTTCAACACTTGAAATTCACATGAGGTCAGTTCTCCATCAGACCAAAGCAAGAACAGCCAAAAATGACATGAGCAGCAGCAGCAGCAGCAGCAGCAGTAGTATCTCCGGCACTAGTGGTCCAGTATCTTCAAAAAGTCCAGGCCCAAGCACACAAGGGAACACAAGCAATTTAGACGCTGCAAGAAGTGGTACACCCTCCTCTAATAAGGAAAACACTGTTGAACCCAAAGAACCTAACAGCAGTAACAACTCAAAACAAGCAGCAACTACTGACCATGTTTCAGCACAGGCAAGCAGCCAACAATCAGCACAGTCCTCAGCCCAACTGCAACTGCAGCTTCAACATGAACTCCAGCAACAGGCTGCCTTTTTCCAGCCTCAATTCCTTAATCCAGCTTTTCTCCCCCATTTTCCAATGACCCCAGAAGCACTGCTGCAGTTTCAACAGCCACAGTTCCTCTTCCCTTTCTACATACCAGGGGCAGAATTCAACCTTAGCCCAGAACTTGCTCTGCACTCAGCAGCAGCTTTTGGAATGCCCGGCCTTACTGGATCATTTCTAGAAGACCTGAAGCAGCAGATGCAACAGCAGCACCAATTGCAGCAGGCTCAGGTCCAGCAACAGGTTCAACAGCAACAGCAGCAGCAAGCTTCTCAATCACAGTCACAAATTCTGCAACAGAAAAACCAGCAACTGCAGAACCAGAAATCAAAACTGGAGTCTAGCGGAGTGTCAGCTTCAGAAATTCAAATGTCCAGAGAAGCAGAGGACCACCTGGAAAAACAAGAAAACAGAGCAAAGATGGAAAACGGAGGTGATGCGTTAAGTGATTTAGGAAAAGACAACAAAGACTCCAAGAAGTCAAAGTTTTCAGAGCCATTGATTCCCCCTCCACGTATTGTGTCAGGAGCGAGGGGTAATGCAGCAAAAGCACTATTAGAGAACTTTGGATTTGAGTTGGTGATCCAGTACAATGAAAACAGACAAAAAAACCAAAGGAAAAGCAAAGATGGAGTTGAACAAGTAGAAATGAATACTGATAAGCTTGAGTGTGGGATGTGTGGAAAGCTCTTCTCTAACATGCTTATTCTCAAAAGCCACCAAGAACATGTGCATAGTCACTTTTTCCCATATGTGGAACTTGAAAAGTTTGCCCAGCAGTACAGAGAGGCATATGACAAACTCTATCCAATAAACCCTGCTTCACCAGAGACACCGCCACCACCACCACCACCTCCGCCTCCTCCTCCACCCCCTCCTGCTCCAACCCCAGTGACAGCTCCTCAGGCTCCTGCAATGTCAGTGGCCAAGCCTCAAACCCCAGTACCTTCACCAGTTCCTGTTTCCCATCAGACTGCACACCAACCCTCTCACCAGGCACAACCACCCCAACCACCACCCCCACCTCCACCACCTACCGCCCCCCCTGCACCACCCCAAGTACAGCTTCCTGTTCCCTTGGATCTTCCCCTTTTCCCACCTCTAATGATGCAGTCTGTCCAGCACCCAGGGCTACCCCCTCAGCTGGCCCTCCAGCTTCCCACTATGGATTCTCTGTCCACAGACCTTACACAACTCTGCCAACAACAGTTGGGTCTTGATCCAAACTTCCTCCGTCACTCTCAGTTTAAGAGACCACGCACCCGCATTACTGATGAGCAGCTCAAAATTCTTCGCGCAAACTTTGATATTAACAATTCTCCTAATGAAGAACAAATTCAGGAGATGTCAGAGAAGTCTGGCCTGCCCCAAAAAGTTATAAAGCACTGGTTCCGTAACACCCTTTTCAAAGAAAGGCAGCGGAGTAAAGACTCTCCCTACAATTTTAGTATTCCTCCCATTACTACACTGGAAGACATTCGATTGGAACCCCAACTTAGTGCACAGGAATACCACAGAGCAGACTCAATGCTGAACAAGAGGTCCTCCAGAACCAGATTTACTGATTACCAGTTAAGGGTACTTCAAGATTTCTTTGACACAAATGCCTATCCAAAAGATGATGAGATTGAGCAGCTCTCCACTGTGCTCAACCTACCGACACGAGTCATAGTGGTGTGGTTCCAGAATGCCCGCCAGAAGGCTCGAAAGAGCTATGAGAACCAGGCAGACTGTAAAGACAATGAGAAAAAAGAGCTTACCAATGAGCGATACATCAGAACCAGCAACATGCAGTACCAATGTAAGAAGTGCAACATTGTGTTCCCACGCATCTTTGATCTTATCACTCACCAGAAAAAGCTGTGTTATAAGGATGAAGATGAGGAAGGTATGGAGGACAGCCAGTGTGATGAATATACAGATTCTTATGAACAAGGTCCATTTAAGACTACCCAGGTATCTTTAGAGATACCTAAGCAGTCCCAAACAGGAACGCCCAGTAGTTCTGGCTCAAGCTCCCCTGTGATGTCCTCTCCTCGTACTACCATGGGGAAAACTTCCCCCAAGCCAGACATGGCCCTTGAAACTGAACTTAAACAAACTGAGACTGCCCCTTCACCAGTGATCAAGTCACTACCAGAACCAAGACCATCTAAGGCATGCACACCGCAGCCACCTCCACAAAAAGCCCCCCAGGCACAAATGTCAAGACCACATTCCCAGCCTCAGGCAGCTGCAGTACCCTCGAGTCCACTCTCCCTGGCACTGTCTTCACTTACAAATAGTCTCCCCCACCAGTTGCTCCAGTACCAGTGTGATCAGTGTAAGATTGCATTCCCCACTGTAGAGTTATGGCAGGAGCACCAACACATGCATTTCTTGGCTGCTCAGAACCAATTTCTTCATTCACAATTCCTTGAAAGACCCATCGATATGCCCTATATGATATTTGACCCCAACAACCCCCTAATGGCTAGCCAGCTGTTATCTGGAGGTCTCTCCCAAATCCCCTCTCAGGGTAGCTCTGGCATGGCTTCTGCTGCAGGCTCTGGGGCAATGAAGAGAAAACTGGATGACAAAGAAGAAAGTGCCAATGACAAAGATGGTGGAAACAGCAGTGAAGAGCAACACAGAGATAAACGTTTAAGAACCACCATCACACCAGAACAACTGGAGATTCTTTATGACAAATACCTACTTGATTCTAATCCAACAAGGAAGATGCTGGACCATATTGCACGGGAAGTTGGCTTGAAAAAGAGAGTTGTGCAAGTTTGGTTCCAAAACACTCGTGCTAGAGAGAGAAAAGGGCAGTTTAGGGCTATAGGGCCCTCCCAGTCTCACAAGAAATGTCCCTTTTGCAGAGCTCTGTTTAAAGCTAAATCTGCTCTAGATAGCCACATACGATCTAGACACTGGCATGAGGCTAAGCAGGCAGGCTTTAGCTTGCCACCAAGCCCGATGATGAATCAAGACAACGAAAGAGGTGAAAGCCCCAATAAATATAATTTCTTTGACTACCCACAGCTGCCTACCAAGACTGAGCCAAATGAGTATGAGCTGCCTGCTGCATCCTCAACTCCAGTCAAACCATCTGAGGCACAAGTAAAAAACTTCTTAAGCCCTTCATCCTTAAAAGCTGAAAACTGTGATGAAACTGAAGGGCCCAATATTAATTCAGCAGAGGTTTCATCTTATGATCTAAATAAGATGGACTTCGATGAGACATCGTCAATTAACACAGCCATTAGCGATGCTACAACCGGAGATGAGTATAATAACAATGAGGTTGAAAGCCTTACTGCCAATGGAGGGGACAAGCTAAGTGACAACAAAAGTGGCCTGGTGCCAAATTCTGATGGTGGCAATGAAAGATTCCAATTCAGCATGGTAAGCCCAGCCCTCAGCTTCTCTGGAAAAGACTGTGACTCTTATTTTAGCTCCAGAGATGATGAATATGATGAAATTAATGACAGGAGTGAATCATCAAGCCTTGCTGATCCTAGTTCCCCTAGTCCTTTTGGGGCAGGTAACCCCTTCAGCAAATCTGGGAAAGGCAGCAATGCTGGGGATAGGCCAGGCCACAAACGATTTAGGACCCAGATGAGTAACCTGCAACTTAAAGTACTCAAAGCCTGCTTTAGTGACTATCGCACTCCTACAATGCAAGAGTGTGAGATGCTGGGCAATGAGATTGGACTTCCTAAGCGTGTTGTCCAGGTGTGGTTCCAGAATGCGCGTGCAAAGGAAAAGAAATTCAAGATTAACATTGGAAAGCCATTCATGATAAGTCAAGGCTCACCAGACGGACCCAGGCCTGAGTGTACTTTGTGCGGTGTAAAGTACACTGCACGGATGTCTGTCCGAGACCACATCTTTTCAAAACAGCACATCACCAAAGTGCAAGAAACAATGGGAAACCAGGTGGATAGAGAAAAGGACTACCTAGCACCAACCACTGTCCGTCAGCTCATGGCCCAGCAAGAACTGGACCGCATGAAGAAAGTCGGTGAGGGACTTGGCCTCCCGGGCCAGCAACAACAGACTTCAGTGGACAATAATAATGCACTTCATGGCCTCAGCCTACCCTCAGGCTACCCAGGGTTATCTGGCCTCCC
>JAVDPK010000735.1:68354-78095 GCA_034780415.1 Cichlasoma orientale
TCAAATATTATTTAATTTTGACTAAAAACACTTTTATGTTTTCGCTGTCTTAGTATCTTGCCTTAGATTTGATTCAATTACGTTGCAGCTACTTGAAAGCTTTTTGAATTGAACTCAAATGCAAAAAAAAAATTACCTGTTGTTGCCAGGCACCTTCAATGCAATCTCTTTGGTCTTCATATATGTTCTTTTTTTAGTTGGACTACATTACAAAGGGCACATAGTGGTTTGATTACCATTTGTTCTACGATTGGGAGAGCAAATCTGAAGAGTGTTCTAACCATTATTATTATAGCTTACTACATATATATATATATATATATATATATATATATAGTCATATTTAAGATATTACCACAAACTTTGCAAACACTTTGAGTTTTAATACAGCTTCCTCAAAAACCTATTATGTTATCTTACAATCTTGCAGTGCCCTTCTATTAGGAAAATAGAGTCCTGCAAAAAAGAAGGTACCATCTCTTTCATTTCTAGATGTTATTAATCAGGACAAAATAAATAGGAGGGGTGATGACCAGATTCTAAAATTTGGTAAATACAACTTCACCTGAACTTACAACACATATGACAGTGTCTTTATTTATTTAACAAAAACTAGGTGAAAATGCAGAAGCAGTGTGTGAAAAATTAAGTAGCAGCCAGGTGCTGCTAATCAAATGCAATGTGTGGCCACCTCTATAAAACAGGTTTGGTAGTTTCTTGGTCTGGAGCATTCAGACATGTGTTAACACACAAGGAAAAAAAGACATCAGCAGAGATGTTAGGGAAGCAATTATTGCCGGCCATCAATCTGGGAAAGGTTATAAGGTCGTTTCCAAACATTTTGAAGTCCATCATTCTACAGTGAGGCAGATTATTCACAACTGGAAAACATTCAGACACTTGCCAGTCTTTCCAGGAGTTTATTTCCCAGGAAATTCACTGCAAGGTCAACCAGTGCAATGTTCAGAGAGATTCTCAGACTCCATGGGCCTCAGTTAGCATGTTTAATGTTAAAGTTCATGGCAGTACATTTAGAAAAACACTGAACAAGTATGGCTTGTTTGGAAGGGTTGCCAGGAGAAGGCTTCTTCTGTCTAAAAGGAACATGGCAGCATGCTTAGGATTGAAAAGTTGTCTCTGATCAAACCGCAAGATTTCTTGAACAATGTCCTTTGGAGAGACGAGACCAAAGTAGGGATGTTTGGCCTTAATGCACAGAACCACGATTTGAGAAAACCAAACAGAACATATCAGCACAAACACTCATACCAACTGTCAACAGATGATGATTTGGGCTTGGTTTGCAGCCATAGGACCTGGGCACCTTGCTGTCACTGGGTTGACCATGAACTCCTCTGTATAGCAAAGTATTCTAGAGTCAAATGTGGGGCTATCTGTCTGACAGCTAAAACTTAAGTTTTAAGTTGACATTGCCAAAACTTAAGAAAGTTTGAACTAAACCTAAATGAAATGCTGTGTCGGCACCTTAAGAGTAGCCCAGAATTCCTCCACAACAATGCGGGAGAGTCATAAAGTCATACAGAAAACATTTACTTCAAGCTGTTGCTGATTAAAGGTGGTTCTACAAGTTCCTGAATCATGGGGAGTTCTTAGATTTTCTCACACTGCTTCTGCATTTCAGCTTAGTCTTTGTTAAATGACTAATAACGCGGTGTAATATGTCGTGTTGCTGTTCATCTGATATTGTATTTAAATAATTTCAAAACTTGCTTCTTTTTATTAAGTCCTGATATGTAAAACTTTCTTCTCTTTCACATGGCTGTATGCGTTGTGTCACCATCTCAGCAAGAATCATCACCATTCCAGTCACTGACCAAAATTCAAAATCATATCAAGGGTATTTCCTGTCATTATGTTATTTGCGGTAATCTGACTCTAAGCAGATGCAGGGGATTATGATGAAAGTGTCTGCTAATCTGGATTTGATCAGGTGCTGTTCTGAAACGCTCATAGTGCAAGTCCGCAGCAATAAATCATAACCATCGATTAAAAGGCGTGCAACCACAAAAGAATTCCAAAATTGTTATTACTTAGATAGTTAAGGGTGATCCCCTCAGTTTGAGTCGCTAGCAATCATAGCATATAATCTAAGAGAAAAACTGTGTAACACTTTTAGCCTTGATGTCTGGACGGATAGATAGACGTGTTTTGTAATGGCGAATATATACCGCTCCTAAAATAATATTAAAAGGCAAAATGAATACCGGTGTCAGATTGGGTGACTTTTTAGATGTGAGGTCAACAGAAGCTGTCATATTAAAAACTGCACCCCAGGAACGCCTCAACCCAATATATCACACCCTGCCAGCGAGACACGTCGGCCATCGGTGTCAGGGTCACAGAGAAAGCCGACATTCACAAGTTGTTAAATCCACCTAATGAAATTTCACAAGGGCAGCAGAAATGAAGGGGAAGATGAGGATCTTTTCAGTCCGAATCGGTTGCGGCCTCTATTGTTTCCCTTCACACACTTCAGTGTGCACTGAAAGAGCCGCAACATGTAAAAACCTGACAAACCGCGGCCCCCCCCCCCCCCCCCCCGTCTGACTTCACCCCTCGCCCTTGACGAATGTGCTCAGCTCACAGGGTGCAACTGTTCTGCTGAATGGCCCTTTCCTGTTGCTCACCCTTAAAGCACAGGCGGTTGCCGATTTAGCCCACCCCGCTTCCATATTATGGGATTGAATTGCGTTTGACCTTTGTGGGGAACAATGGCTGAAGGCCTTTCATTTTTCTGGCCTTCTCAGCGCCTAGAAGTAGGACCTCTTTACATTGTGTTTTCACTGTAGTCTGCCAGTAATTCAAGCAGGATGACAGGGTAATCTGTGCACAGTAACGTGTGTGGGTGCGTGTGTGTGTGTGTGTGCGCGCGCATGCATGTGTGCATTACTGAGGGTCTACACAAGTGTGTTATTGTTTTCTTTTTATAGACCAAACAAAGCATAAAGCCTTAAAGCTGAATTTTGATGTGACCATAAAGGGGCCACCCAAACTGACTACCTAACTGCACTGTCCTAGAATGAAGAGGCCCACTGAATTGAAGAGTAGTTCACAGTAGTTTAGACACAGCTTTGCTAAAGAGGCCACAGCAGCAAGCGCTCTTGCCCTGAATACACGATAAAAGGTTTACTGTAAATTCTAAATGGCGTTTTCTGAAACCCATACATCACTCATGACCATTAGGTTCCACCCTCAGTGCACAGTGCACCCTTCTAGCCACAGCTTTCCAGATGATACAGTACAGAGGCTGCAGTGGAGGCAGATCTGGCTTTGAATAGCCTGCAGCCAATGGATTTTCTCTGGATAATACAATGTTTGGGACAGAGAGGCAGGGATTAGTCCAGACGGATACATCCACCACCCCCCACATGCCCAATCTAATTAGACTGGAATCAGTTTAAGATGAAAGCAAGCCCTAGCATCACCGCACTAAATACTGGAATTAGTATTCCCCGCATGGGAATTTAATGATGGAGACTGAAAATCCAATCACATTCAGTCGCAGTTTAGCCCCCTCATGCATTGGGCCTGGACAATGATGAAACGAAAGAACAACAACAATGATTTGTCTGTCAATAGATATTGACCAACATCACATCTAAGGCCACTTGCACATTGGCGTTGCCATGTTGTCATCATTTAATGAGGATAAACAGCTTATAATCAGATATTTAGACAGTCTGTTTCTGATGTAAACCTGGGTGACATTTTGACTCTTCGAGGGATTGTAACCAAAATGGAGACAGAAGGAGCATGTTTTATAATAAACCCATCAAATTTCTGTTTGTTTGTTGAATAAATATGTTCATGTAACATCTGTGGAATTCAAATCTATACTGCGTGAGTAAATTTCCGCACGTTCCGTGTCTCTGCGTTGTGTTTTGGGGCCTACAAAAACAAGGAAAAGTTAACCTCTACTGAAGCAATGGAAAGACTGCTTGTCCTCACTGGTTGGTTCTTTTTTTTCACTTGGAAGACTGCGTTTGCACATCAAATCCTTTAACAGGAATTTGCGAAGTTCGCTCTTAATCAGCTCTTTACATCAAAGCCCCGATTGCTGCGCAGGAACTGAAACTATCAAATTATTATCGGGCAGACAGCATCGACTCTTCCTTTGAGTTCCTATTATGTTGCACACTTTGAGGCCAGACTTGCTGATAAAATAGAGCATATTTTGCAGCACATATATATGAAACATTCTCATAGTCTCTTGACTTTATCTTGCCCTTATTATTAGTATTTCCCTACCTAAGTACGTGCAGTCAAGGGAACTCTATTTTAAAACCACTAAAATGCAAGCCATATTTCAGCGTCAGGTTGGTGATTAACTGCACAGACTGGAAATAACTCCTGCACCTGGGTTCTATCCACCACACAATATCTCCTACACCTGCGATTCATCCACGGAAGCATTACACCTGAGAAATCAGGAAACCATTGTCCCCTGTGCACAAATACTCAACATGAAATCTTATTATTTATTGCTAGCTGTATTTCAGGGTATGCACCAAAACAAAACTTGTTGTTTTTCTGGTAACAGGTGTAATACAACTTTTTAGACTTATCCAAAAACTGATTCTGCAAAACTTTAGTGTGTTTCACCCACGGGGGGGATTCAGTGTGATTTTTTTTTTTTTTTGTAAATGAGAATATAAATACTGTTTATACAGTTGGCAGCAGTGCATCAGTGGGGAGGAGGACATAGAAACAGGCAACAAAAGGCCCAATTCTTGCAGCAATGCATTCTTTAATGTAGAAAATAAACATTAGCAGCATTTTCTCTGGATTTAGCCAGGTGTCAACAAAAGGCTCACAGAAACTAACATATGAAAAAGGCAATCTAATCTTTTTTCTCTATATCTTTCTTTTGGCCTTGTTGCCTGTAGTGTTTACTGCTGCAATACCTTATTTCTGAGGTACAAAAGGAAAGAAAGAAGGTGAGGAAAATGGAGGGGGCAGGAGTACACCTGCTTTATTATTGCAATGTGGATGAAGGATACAATCACTGCTGGCATTTCTACAAAAAGCGCAGCCAACTAACACGTTTTTTAAAGTGGAAGAGAAGGAGAGGGAGGTGTGAGAGAAGAAGCGAGGGAGGCCCAAGAGAAAAATAAAGAGACGCAGACAGACAGGCCAACAGGTTGACAGAGACCGAGTGTCAGGGACAAAGACGAACAGAGAGAATGAAAGAAAGTAGGTGATATAGACAGCGAAATGAGCAAGTGATAGAAGTAAAGTGAGAGTGAGAGCAGGAGAGAAAGAAAAGGAGGGGCGACCTGAGAGAAATCAAACATGGGCTCAGTGCAACTGAGGTACGTCGGCAAACGAGCATGTTATGGCAGCCCGCTGGGACTTCCCCAGCAGATCGTGCTGTTTCCCAATCTGTTCTGAGGAGCTGCACAGCCCCACATGGGGATGTGTGAAGGCGTCAAGATGGGATTGCTTAAGACAGATGAAACAAGGTGTTTTTTGATGCCATCTCGAGCGGACAAAAGCCTGATTTCCTGTTTTGCCTGTGACACAAAAGGTGCTGTGTAGTTTGCTGAGCAGTTCAAGGCTTTTTGTTGTCAGGGCTGTAAATAACTAAACACATGAGATGTGAAGTTATGGAGGGGTTGGATTCACATGCCAAAAACGGAAAAAATATGTGACACATTTTCTCTCTCTCTTTTTTTTTCTTTTTGGCACTTATAGTGCTTTAACACCTGTAACAAACAAACAGTATTACAGTCCTCTCATTGCATTTTTTTCCCCCATATTTCATTCAGACTGATGCTGTGAACATTGCGGGGTGGGCCTGCTTAATTCCAGACAGCCACAGCTTTCTTTACATTCACTGGCCCTCTAAAACAATACCACAGTAATGGAGATCATTGTGTCAGGCTTTGTTATATTACTTTACATTTTAAAGGGTGCTGAGCTGCCAGGCTAAGGTTTTTACAAGGCATGCTGAGTCATTGGGGAAATAAGGGAGCAATGGAGGAGGGAATGAAGGAATTTTAGGGGGTGATGGAATATGTCTCACTTTTTTTGTTCACGGTCGCACACAAGCTGAAATCATAGCATGCGCGGCGGACGAGCCGGCAGTGAGGAAATAGAAGCTAAATGCGAAGTGACACCGCGCAATCCCCAGGTCATTCACAGGCCCTGCTCTTAAATCACAATGCACCGCAGCTCGCGGAGACTCACAAAGAAAATTATAAAACAACCAAATGAGAATGCCTTGTTATTTATGGAATCACCGCTGAACAGTTGAGGAGATGCGTTGACATCAAATTGGCTCAGATGCTGGCCATTATTAAGGCCCTCTTTGTGTATCAACTCAGCATCCTGGCAGGAACATTTGTAACAAAAAGCTTTTTTAATGTTTAAATGAAAATTTTAATGAGATCCTGTGTTGCTTTTCCTTTCGAGTCTTTAAGAGCCCTCTAAATCATTAAAACTTGCTCTTTCTTTGATTTCAAGGTCATTTGAAGAAATAAGGCAGCCTTAAGTGGCCCTCGGACCAAAAGTGGCCTATATGCCAAAGACCGCAAATGAATGTAGCCTAATGCTTTTTAATTTGCATTCATCTTTAAAAAACACAGAAGAGCTATCTCCAAGTTATAATAGGCTGAGATGGCAGTTGGAGGCCCTCTAGTCATTAGTACCAATGCAGCTCCACTAAAATGAAGGCCTTTCTCATCTCGTTTTAACTTAGACCCATTACTGCAAAGATGCATTAGCCTGTTGTCCATTTCTTGTTTGCCTGCATATGATACCTCTGACTACTTCTGCGTCATGCCCACATATACATGTTCACATGCGCGCGCGGGTTCCTTCCTGTGGGCGCAAACACACACATACACGCGACGCAGCTATTCAACAAACACATGCATAAAGACAAAAGAGAAACGGGGACCTTAGGAGGAGACAAAATGCATTGTTTGTTTAATCACATGTTATGAGATGACTCTGTGTAATTATGTTGTCATGCGCCCGCTTCAACACGGGGAAAACTGGGCCGCCAAAGCATGCCTCATAATTCCACACTTCAAGCTCTCAAAGTCAAAAGCGAGGATGTGTTTTTTTTTTTTTTGGATTTTTTTTTTCCCGCAGTCTTTCGTCTTCCCTTTGTGTATTATTATAACACAACTGTTTAGAAACTGAAACTGTGTCACTTTTTTTTTTCCACGGCACTCATATGAAATCTATTTGACAGGCGCTATGTGTCAATTTCTAGTGCATGTGAGTGTAGAGCAACAGATGAGCGGTTTTAACATACTATATTGAACCGATGAGATGGCAAATATCAGGCTGTCCTATTAAACACATAGAGAGGAGTCTTTCATATTTGCTCTTATTCCTCCATCTTTTCATTACAGTTTTGCTTCATGCCTCCCTCTTTTCCCCTTTTTCATTTCCTCGCCATTCTTTTTCTTCTTTATCTGCCTCTATTCTGTATATGTGAGTGTCCCCCCCCCCCCTCCTTTTTTTTCTGTCTCTCTGCGACGTGAGGTGGTGTGTCGGAGAAAAACTGAACATCTCCAGTGAAATTGGTTTTCTGTGGAGAAACTGATGGATCACTCTGTGTTCCTGACGGGAGTATTGGGGATTGTTTATGCCATGCAGACAAATACATGTATACACACACATACGTACACATATGCAAGGGTGAGAGGACAAGGGGATTGTTTATGCTGAAGCAGAATGAATTTTTATGAGCCATAGATTGCTGTTTATGGGGAAATACACTTTTAAGCTGCGAGAGATGTAATCTAGATTGTAGCATGACCAACAATGAATTACGGTTTTGGAGGCAACAGCTGCAGCAGCCTCCCTCTCACCCTCCATTTCCTCAGCACATGCACAAACACTGAAACACACACACACACACACACACACACACACACACACACACACATTTTAGCAGCTTTAATGTTACTGCTTTTTAAAAACAAATGGCCTCGCGTGTCCTGTAAATCAGACAAATTTATATACAAACATAGATAATGAAGATTTAAACGTAAAGCAGAGGGTGGTGGTGACAGGCAACCGTGTGCATTAAAGTATAAAACTACACAAACAAAACAATGTAAAAATAAATATGTTTCTGGGTGTCATGGTCTTGTCATGTTAACGCATTTCAAAAAATTCATAGGCCCAGAAGTTAAACAAATGACTTATTCCCATTTTCAGCCCGAACTTATGATAATTTCTCTAATGCCAGCAACCTCTATTACAAGAAATGAGAAATTATTCCATTACAAAGCACCTCTCCCCTCCTCCTCCTTCCTTTCTTCCACAAATACGTGCATGTAGTTAGATACACACAGCCTCTGCATGAACGAGGAAGACTTTGCTTCAAATATAAATTTCACACCAAAGAGCACCAGATGCCTTCTTAAATCACACACACGTGCACAAAAGTCAGAAGGCATCCTTTATATTGATATCTACAGGGCGAGCCTTGCTGGAGCGACTTCAGTTTTACTGTCTTATCCCAATTTCGTCTGCTGACCTCGTTGCAGCCCTAAAATATTTTCTGTTATGCGTTGCGGTGAATGGTTACATTGTTTGCCTTGGAAATATCAAATCTGTACAGGGAAAAAAAAAATCCTTCCTGTCTTGTTTGTGAAGAAATGTGGCTTAATGTGAGATTGCTGAGTTCACCTATGGTGTGAGTGCACAAGTTTATGATAAACCAGAATGATGAAAATTAGCAGTGCTTAACATGCAGCGTCTCGTGCAGTCGGCTCATATATATGTGTGTTGGGAGGAAAAAAAAAAGTTCTTTATTCAGTGATCAAATTCATTCCCTGTGTCTTTTTTTTTTTTTCGCCCTTTGTCCTGAGTTTTTATCAGCACTCATGCAATAACTCGAGCGGAGAGATGGAGCAAATGTATTCCACCCATATGTATGAATGAATGAATGAATATGATTACCAAGTCTTGGACCCTCTCAAGGACACAGTGCTATACTTGTGTATGTGTGTGTGTGTGTGTGTGTTTGCGCGTGCATTTGTACTTCTGCATCTTTTTTGCGCTGCTTGTAACGCAGGTAAACACAGTGTTTACCTTTGTCCGCGCCTCAGTCGTAGCTTTGAGTGGGAATTTTGTTTCATCTGTGTCTGTTTTCATGTGCAATTAAAGGCTTGTGCGTGAGGGGTGTCCTCTCTGACTCTGTGCTTCTTTTTTTGTTGCGTAATTACGATCTACTTCGTTCCCCCGGTGCACACACGCGAGCAAAAATACCCATCTTCTAACTGCTCCCCTCCATCGCCTCCTCAGCGGCGGTCACAATCAAATGTAACCATTTGCAGGTGACGTACCGAGGAAATGCTGTCCTGTAATTGTGTCACTCTGTCTTCCTGTGATGAGATAGCTGGTGGCTTGCTGCCTACCAGCCTGCGACTCACCAGAATTACCAACTGAGGGGAGACAGAGGGGTGGGAGGAGGAGGAGGGGGTACCATTAAAATGCAAAATCACCACTGCGGTGCAGTGCGGCGCCTTGCACCCTCACTTTTTCTCCAAGGCAGCCATCTTATGATGGAATGAGTATGTGTTTGATGGTGTGTGAATGTGTGTCCCTTTGACTCTGTGCATGTGATTGCACGCGCTCATGCATCCATATGTCCATGCGTTTGATAGAGTGTAGACTTGAGCTGGGGCGAGGAATGGTGAGATGGTGTGGGGTTGGCAAGCGGGTTTGTGTGTGTGTGTGTGTGTGTGTGTGTGT
>JAVDPK010000735.1:96987-121212 GCA_034780415.1 Cichlasoma orientale
CCCAAGAGTACCTGGCTGTTGGGTTGTACCGTAAATCACATGACCTTAATAACGGAAGTGAGTCTTTTTCATGTGTTTGTGATGCAGCCGGCAGACACGTAGACGCCGCATTGAGCAGGTGGGTCCGTTGCTGTAATACGTCAGTGCATATGTCTATGGATTTACTGAGCTAACGAGAACCTTTCTGACTGAAGGATGGAATTTTATTCATTCAGTCTGTTTACATGTTTTGTTATTTGCACAGAGTAGGTACTGGCTGTACAGGAGTACACACACAGGAGGAAGTACTTTGGTGAAGTCTACTTCACTGTAGACTGTTTTTTTTAAAGAATAAGTCAGCCTTTTGCTCTTTTTGCTCAGTATCTTCTCAGTAATTTCGTTGTATGTATAATGATTAATTTCGCTGTACGTATGATGACAGTAAAGCCCTATTCTATTCTTTTCTGTTTACATTTTAATAGCAGGGCTGTGAGTGTTTTGCTATGGAGGAAAAAGCATTAATTTATTTGAGAAGCATTATTATTTAAACATCCCACACAAGTTTATTTCTCATGTACATCTACAGCTGAATGTTAAAAAAAAAAGTGCCCCTGTGACTCAGTAGTGCCTTTTTGTTTATACTTTTTGGGAAGAAAAAATATATCGTGTATATATATCGTATATCGCCATTCAGCTAAAAAATATCGTGATATTATTTTTGGTCCATATCACCCACCCCAAGTGTCAGTATCAAAGATTCCCCCATCTTAATGGGGGAAAAAAGGGTAAGAGGCAACTAAATAATAATAAAAAAAAAATAGATTGTGTTTGCCTGACTCTTTTGCTTCCCCGGTGGCTGCCAGATTGTCGCTGACTGGGCTCTAAGCTTGTGTGACAGAGGCCTAAAAATGTCCATAATTTGTGACTGCTCTGTTGCCTTATGTATTATAATTAAACATATAGACAACCAAACCAAACCAAAATAAATAAAACCACTGTTTTATCCTGTTGTACTGTTCCTTTTACAGAAGAAGGTGGAGTTCCTGCAGTCCTATGTGAATGACCTCACAGACCAGATCCAGGTGCTTGTTCAGACCATTGAGGATTTGCAGAGAGAAGCTGGACAGAGCCATGATCGTGTTTTGGGTGTAAGATTTTATAAATGGCTTCATCTTGACACAAATGCACTGCATCTAGGGCTTTTTGGCTTATAATGGGCTCACCAGAGGTGACTACACATGACTAAGCATGACTGATCTGTGTACTGTAAAGGCAATGTTACCTTGTTACCTTATTTGACAGAAATCAATGCATTTTTCTGGTTCTCATTTCTGACCATTTGATAAACAAAAATGCTATCATGGCTGATTAAAGAAGCCCTAAAAAAACCCTCTCAAAAAATCATTTTATTACAAGATCAGAGTTGGAGGGCTCCTTTCATGGCTGGCTAAAACCTCTCTGGGTTGCCAAAAATTCCTCTGTGCAGGAAAAACCCTGTTGTCTTTGTTTTAATTATATATTTTCTCTAATTTTAGCAATTTACAGCAGCCTTTCTTCCTTAATGTGCCAAATAATCCATCCTTTAGATATGTAATGAATTATTGCTTTTAGGGCTTTGGAAAAACTGCCTAAAAAAGGAAAACTTTGATATAGGAAAGACTAACAACATCACCGCCACTTGATGTAGTGACCTTAAGTCATTGTTCCATTTCAGTTACGGCCAGGCTTCTATCAATGTTCTTTCCTCTGAGTGGATTTTACACACAGAAAAGTAATTACGGCTTATTATACATCGAAGTACTTACCTGTCATTATGTAGAAGGTCAGAGGGCTAGCATTGTGTGCTCTCTATACCGCTACTACAAAGGTCACTCCAACATAATGCTTTGCATTTCTCAGCGTTCAAAGCCGCCCAGTTTTAACTTTCATCATTTTAAAACTTAATTTTCTTCCGCAACATTGCTTAAGCAACACAAATACCAGCATCTCTGCCGTTTTCTCTTCCATAGCACTTTCTCAGATTCCTTTATTGAATAGGTTCTACAATATATGGCTTTCTTGCAAATTATAGCACAATACATGCCTACAGGATAGTTTGAAAAGCAAAGACATTTGTTAATTTTCACATTTATTATCAGTAATGGAATTTTAGGAACTTTACTAATTTATTTTCCCATTTCTCCTGCTGATTAAAAAAACACAGCTTAAAGGGAAAAGGTGAGAAACAATTTGTAAAATTTATTAAAGTGGCATTCTCTTAGTTACCAAGAGTCCTTCAGTTCATGCAGTCGCACAGATTTACTATTGTTTGTGACAACGGCGGCTTCTTTTGGCAGCCAAAGAGACACACTGTGAGGGAATATAATAGTTTGTTGCTGCTATCGACCCATCCTCTGAGCTTTTGAATCTCCATTTTCACCCGTCTTAAACGATGCTCTCACTGTCTGTTTATGCTACTTTGTATGTTTTCAGGGTCTAGATCGGTAAACAAATACAAACAAATGGACTGTCTCACTCAACAGTCTATTAGGATAGTCAGGGGACAGGATAGTCAGTGTATTTCTGCTCTGATGTCCATAATGCGAAATCCAATCAAACGAAGAGCATTTAGAGCTACTTATGGACCGTTCCACAATGTAAACGATGCAATGAGCTTTGTAATAGGAGCTTGGCTAACGTCTGATTGAATTGTAGTGTATGGTCTTGTTGATACACAATAGGGCTGAAGTGTAATGGACACTAAACAGAGTTTGTTTTGTGGCCGTAATATCATAAAATTTAAGGATTGTATTCTGTGTTCTAGACTGCTACAATTAGCCTGCGGTCTGTGTCATCTACAGACAGACCTGCTGTAAAGTCACCAAGTCCCTTACATGCCCTTACAATACAAACCTGTACTATGTGAATAATACTGCTAACACCTGCTTTAACTAAGCAGGTTATCGAGTGTTAGCTGACGGCTAAAGAAGAAATAGTTTCTTTTACTATGTTAAAGCTAACGTAAACCAGTCAAACTGTCCTAGAAAAACATCTGCAGTGACTGTGGGACCATAATGAAAGCACTTCCCTTTAATTTGAGATATGTAAGTAAGAACAAATCAGCCCTCTATTTGTTCCACTCAGCTTGTCATGGTACAACACTGTCCCCTAAATTTTCCTACAATCATAGACAAAAAACACCCACATGCTAGGACAAACACAATTCGATAGCCTGCATTGGAAAAACCCGCAGTCTTCTTTTGTGGTTGCTTAAACTGGAAGTCTCCCATTTGCCATGCTTGTTAATGTTTATAAACGGCGGTTAACAAAGGAAGCCTGATTTTCTTTGTATTATTTGTACCGGAGGAGAGCGCAAAATCAGTTCCAACAAGTGATGACAGCAAATTTGCTCACTGAATGCCAGCAATGTCTCCAGCTGTGATGAGAGCCTCCAATTTTTATTTTTGTGTGTGTGTGTGTGTGTGTGATTCACAAAGTGACTATTTATGACATTCCCATAAACCAGAGAACAGGGGCTATTAAAATCTTAAAGCCTGGGAACCAAATGATAAAATTGGTCTCATGACTTAATTCATGCTAATGAGAACATAATTTCTGCTGTCATGCGGAGCTCTCTTCGTAGCAGGACTCTAAGTTTTCTTCCTGGGTCGCAGTTACGTCTAAATAAAACGTGTAAGTAGATGTAAAGATGTAAGCATGCAAGTTACAGTGCATGTTAAAACCTCTTTAAAAACTTTCGCCTGGTCTCCTTTGTGGCACAAATATATGTGTGTGTTGAAGAAGATTGGTTTTAATAGCAGTCCTGATATAGTTTGTTTCCTATGGCTGATTAAGAACCTCTGGTTCGCTCGTATACGATTGGTGCTGTGGACTTTAAAAGCGTTTCCAAGAACACCTGTCTCACCCCACACAGCAGTGACTGCTGACAGGTTTGCATTAAAAACAGTCTATGAACTGTGTGGCCTTTATCAACCCTCTTACCCTCTTACTCCCTCCAACTAGCACACACACACACACACACACACACGCGCACGCACTGTACACACACTTAAGCATTTGCGTTTGTAGCAGGTGCTCCGAGGGAAAGAAGCAGTGAAAGTGAGAAAGAGAGAGCAGGGGAGGTCACGGGGGTCACGATGGTTGACTATGCTAATGCTGTTGTTAATGACTTTGCTGTGAGTGATAATTTATTGTCTTCATTACCATATTAACTCCATAGCACCCCCCCACCCCACCCCAAGAGGCCTAAGTCTCTCTCTCTCTCTCTCTCTGTCTCTATGCAGTAATGGATGCCCCTGTTTGATCCTTAGAATAATGAACTAATTAGCTTAATTAAAATCAATAGAGGTGCCAATACCAGGTTAGACCTTTCAGGGACGCGTCTCTATCTGGTGGAGGAGGAATTTTCAGAAAGAAGGAGTGAAATAGGATGGATGCCAGGGGGTTAGAGGAGCAACACATAAAAGCAAAAAAATCCGGACGAGTGCCATTTTAGAACCCATAAAACGGATCCACAATGACCCAGTTTTAGTTTAGAGATGGAGTTTTGGAAACAACGATGCCGATACCCCTGTTTGCTGCAGTGACTATGTGTCACGCGCCTAGCACACGATCTTTACCTATAAGAAAACAAAGAGTTCAGCTCGAACTACGGGTGTTTAGTTAAACATGGGTAACAAATTACATGCCAACATCTGTTGCGCAGTGTACATGAGCGGTCAGGGGATATATTTGTGTGGAGGTTTTTTTTTAAGCGTTTTTCAACTTTGCTAGAGCGGATGTTGCCAAAAAGCTGAAGAAGAACGAGAAACATTAAATTAAAATGAGAATTAGTGACAGGGAGTCCAAGTCTGAAACGGTAAAATTTTAAAAAAGTGGCATGAGTGAGGGCAAAAAAATGCATGCAAGAAGGGGCAAAAAATACCAGAAGAGTGGAGGGAGCCAAAGAGAGGGGGAACTAAACGAGAGAGAGGGCGAAAGAGGTTCCTAATGCTGATTTATGAGTGCTTGACGGTCGTTAGCTGGAATAAATGGCTTGTAGGAGTGGCTGCAGCATTACTCCCTGTACAGGATACTAAGTGCATTGTAAGGTCAGCCATAAGGCCAAACTTACATATGTAGTGCTCTGCCCTTGTAAACCTTTGTTAATATATCAGCCACAGGATGGAACTGTAACAAGTCCATCTGATCCACAGAGACGACTGCGGCTTCCTAAACTGTACAGAAATTATTTTAGTCGAGTTTTATTATAAGAGCAACCTGTAAGTTTAGGCAACAGAACTTTCATGGATGGGCAAGCCAAAATTAAAAGCTGCAACTGCTTGATATGAATGTGATTTGCTACAGTTTAGTCATAACAATGCTCAATTTTTGCATTTATAAATCAGGCCAACATGCCATTGAGGGTATGGTATCACCTCAATAATTAGGAATAAACCTTGTACGTTCTCTCCTCATCTTTCTGCAACAAACTGGCATAGCGGTACATTTTTTATTTGAAACCTTGGAGAATTTAAGGGAAAGTGTCATAAGGAATATCTCAGCATATACAGTGTATTATGTACAGGTTCAGCCAGTGCATTTGATGCCACACTGTATCTTGTCAATAACAGGTGCGGCATGCATTGCAGTGAAGCAGCAGATGTGTGTTTTTCCCTGCATGCTGTAGTTGCATCATCTGAATTAAGCTCACGCTGGACAGTATTAAAGTTCACTTTTTTTAGTTTGCACTCACTCTAAAACGTGCAGGTCCTGACATAGCAGAACAAGACGTTGGCATGCTCCTTCCAGTCACTATCACCACGAGTTGCATTATTCTATTTTATTCATCCTTCTCTTTCTATTCTGATCTGGTGACTCACGCGCACACGTTCCCGCTTTGTTTTTTCTCCTCTGTTGCTTTTAGTTGACCCAGCTCCGGAGAAAAGGATTGGAGGGGAGTGGGAAAATGGAATGATTGCGTAAATTGATGACTATTTTCAGACAGAAAGGAAACAAGAAAAGGGAAGTGTGTGTGCGTGTGTGTGTGTGTGTGTGTGTGGGGGGGGGGGGTCAGGAACAGGGGGTGTGGTGAGGGGCAAATGATTGAGACAGGAGGAGACAAGAGACTGTGATGGGGTTGGAGGCTGAAAACAAAGAAAAAGAAATGAAGGAAAATTGAGGAAAACAGGAAGAGTGACAGTGGGAAAGAAGGAAACCATTCTGTGAATGACTGTTGCTATTATAGTCTTTCTTTGTGTCTTTCTTACAGTAGAAGTACTACTATCAACCATTTTTTTTGTACTTTTATTATTACCAGTCATCCTTTATCTACAAATAGCATCTATTTATACAGTATCTGATACTAATTTCTCCATGGTCTAACAGGGGAAGGACCTGTAGTGATAGGACTATTTCCTGCCTCTTTGCCTTCGCAATAAGAGATTGTCACACACAGCATTTGAAGTTAGTTTTGCTTGTTATGCCGAGGACATCGTGTAAAAGAATGTATTGTATAAGCCCTCTCTGTTTGTTTTATAACTGGCCAAGAAAGCTAATTGGTGTGATGCAACATCTGTGTAATGTGCTCTCCTTTTCTTTCGTTCTCTCTCTCACTCGTGTTCTCTGATGATTTTCACCACTATTTTAATAGTATGTTTCCTCGCCACTCTTTTGTGATATTGTTGCATTACACATAAAGCAGACAGACAGACGCACAGACGCGCACACACATGCCTCCCGCTAACAAATTAGTTTACTGTGGTCATAACCTTCACAGGGCTCATTATCATAGATTGCAGGCCTTTTCATAAAGCTGAGACCACAGGTGACGGATTACTAACAGGATGAACACACACACACATACACACAAACATAAATACTGTGATCTGTAATGAGACCTTATTCCGGACACCCAATCCAGCTGCCTGTAAATTTCAGCCGTCACTCCGCTATACATACTTAATCAGCTAATGTTGTTTTATTTCTTATTATTAATTTGCCCCTGTTTCTGATTTATCTAAAGCCCCCTGCATCACAGCAATATTTTGTCTCCTTTACAGTTCAGAGAGGCAGAGAAAAGGAGAAAGCGGCACGCTTATTCATGTACTTAGGGGATTGCATCTGTAATGAACTGACTGGCTTTTTAGGCATACATAACACAGCCTACTACTCACCTTAATAATGTAAGCAGGTCGTAACTCCTGCTAACCCAAGGGTATATATAAGGCCTGCAGACAGGAGCCGCACACGCTCTTAAACACGCACAGCCTACCTATATTAGCCAGTGACCTCTACGTTTTCCAGGTCCTCTCATTGTCACATTGCGGGTGCATTGGAATATGAATGTTTTATGATGGGGGAGAAAATCGTGCGTGTCTTTTGTGTGTGCTGTGTGCTGTGTATGTGTAATTTTGTATTTTTTTATAGATGTGGTTTGGTGAACAGATTGATTACTTAGTGCATAGACAACTTTCTTATAGACCTCACCTGGTATTATATAACACAACGTACACAACATGTCATTTAAGAGGAGTCTCCCTGCTGAAATACTGCCAATTCTGACAGCAGATTAGGTTAAATTAATATGTCAGTGAACACCTTTCTGTAATCATCATCCACAAATCAAAGTCCTTAAATGCAATTTGAATTCATTTTCTTCAACTTCATAGTGCAGTGACATCAAGAATGAGGAAGGTGCTCTCTCTCTGTGTTATTTAATGATTACTCTTCTTTAAAGCGGACTTAGACCTAAAACAGCAAAGGCAACTTGTTTACCTGTCTTTGGCCATTATGCCTTAAATACTGCATCACATTTAATGAACTGAATCTTATCTTTACAGGTGCTTCAGATCCTCTTTTGGATGGTTAACTCCATATGTGCTCTACTACTCCATATCTTATCTTGCATGTGCACAAACACACGGTTATACACATAAACACACTTAACATATGCATAATTAAAACACGCAAGAGCACACACACACACACGCTTATAGTCAAAAGCGCACAAACAGACACACATTAACTCACACACAGGGGCTATGTGTTGACCTGTGAGTCATTGCTGTCAGCATTGATTTCCTTTTCTCGGAGTGACCCCTGTCACCACAGCGATAGAGTGGCCGATATTTCACCAGTACTGCTGGGCCTCTCTCTCTCTCTCTCTCTCTCTCTCTGTCCAGCCTCCTGCCTTCTCTCCTTCTCTGCAAGTCTTTTTCTGTATCTTCTCTTTTCAGCTGCTGTCTCTGTCCCTTGTCCACTGGCCCTGTCTGTTTCTTCCCTCTTTTTAAATAGCCCTGTCTAATAAAAAAAGCTGAACAATCATAACTGTTTACTTGTCTTTTGAACTCAGTTAATTTCATTTTTTCCCCTCATGCTGTTCTCTTTTCTGTGCAGTGTGAATTGACCTCACAATAACTATGCTGACACATATTTTTCACTCATCCTTACAAATGTTCATTTGAAAATAAAGAAGAGAGATGCAGACTGGATAATGGCAAGGAGTACTTTGAATCGTACTGAGAATTGTGTGTGTGTGAATTTGTGTGTGTGTGTCTGTTTGCCAGTGTCTTTGCATAAGCTTTTGTCTGCATATGCTCTGTCTTGCTTTCTCAGTCCCCCTTTCAATGCACTTGACTCCCCACACTGTATTGCATTAAATATATTCTTTTTTTTTTTAATCTCTAAGGATGGAAGTGAAATCATTAAATCAATCCTATCTCCATTTTCATCTTGGATTCTGGTTTTGAAAATGGGGAATGATTGTTTTCCTTCAGTTTTATTTATGCAGTCGCTGTATGTCTTCTTTCCTCATGATAATATTATCATGCTGCTGTCGTCAACAAGATGCAAATTCTCAGCAATTAGTCAGGGGTGACACACTTCACACCTTCGCCCCTGGGTGCTGTCGGACTTCATCACAGTTTACACCTGAGAAAATCAATTTCTGCAAAACTATTTTCAGTTATTTAGCAGCGTCTGTTTAATAAATAGAAGTTTAAGTTATTACTGAAGTGAATATTGAACTATTCGGATATGTTCTGGTTGAGAGAAGCATTTCTTTGAAGGTCGTGTCTTTGTAGGCCGTATTTCTTGTGTGTAACGCTTTAGCATTAAAATTCATTTCAAGCTGTACGCATTATAATGCTCATAAAAGTCTAATAATTGCTGCAAATACTTTAAATGAGTAATCATTTTGTGTCTGTCCTAGGTGCCTGAGGTTGGGTTGAAGACTTTGTTGCTGGATGAGGTTATTGGACCTGTGGTTCACAACCCACCAAGGTTTGTGTCACCTTCCCTTCTCATCAGCAAGGCAGTTTTTTTGTTTTTTTTTTGGAGAAGTTCACTTTTGACCGAAATGATTAATTTCATGATTCGACCGCTCACACACTTGCACAGGTACCCCACTGTTGAGAAAGGTAACAGAGCTGGCCTCAGGGACTGTGTCTATCCTTAGGGAGCTTGAACTCTTTAGGGAGTCACTGCAACACCACTGTCCCCATGGCAATATGCAAATCCTTATATGATATTTCCCACCATGCAATGCTCCAAAGCCCCTAAAGACTTGTTCTGTTTTTACTTTAGATCTTTCTGGAGAGACAGATTTTTAGTTTTACATTCTGACAAAACTAATGAAAGTAGAATTTTTGAAATCTTCATGCTCATACATATTTATCCAGGCTGCGTTTTTTTCATCGCCAGGTAGGCGCTTGGGCTCACTTGACCAGCGAGAAGTTTGACGTGAAAAATCAACTGGGTTGCATTTGAGTAGCAATGAAAACAACTGTCCAAATAAAAACTGTACTCATCTGATCCCATATATACCTCGCAATTTGACATTATGCCTTGCTCTGACAAACGGGGGCTCAATTTGGAGGGAGCCCAGTGGAGCTAAGTTCCACCTCCTGATATCCAAACTACACCTTGTTGGATCTTAACTCACTTTTGGTATTATCGTATCATCAACTCACATACATATTTCAAAACCTGCTTTCAGTTTCTGTCTCGTGCTGAACGTAGAATGTCACATTCTTTGTTCTTTGCCTTTATAGCACAGCTGTAGCATCACACGGCCGTTTGATGCTACAGCACAGCCCGATCTTTTAGTGTCTTGACACTAAAAGATCGGGCTGTGCGCGGTTTACGCAGGTGGCACAGCAGCAGTAATTTCATTAATTATTTATATCTCCTGACACGCCATTGTGATCTTAGGTATTAACCCAGCTGTTGTACACAAATTTATAGTTGCCCTTTGGCAACAAAGCAGTTGGGCTTAGACTGAAGTCAGCATTTTTGTGTGCAGCAAGAAGTCAAAATATAGGTTTCATCTGGAGAATGTTGCATCAAGTGATTATTGCAGGAAATAGTCAGCTTTGATTCTTAAAAGCAATGCTGTATGCAGCAGGGGCATTACTGCAAGCAGGAACAATAGACAGCCTAATAATAAATGCAGTTTATTATCCTCACTTTATAAGTTACTGTACACACTTTAGTTAGTTTTCACTGGCCCAACTTTTAACTGAAGAAATCGTCCCTGTTTCTACTGTCTGCAGTAGCGTTTGTGATCCTGACGTCGCTACGCAAGAGCTGCTCCTCACCTCAAACTCCAATTTAACCCCTGCTGACAAATAATACCTTCCTGACAAATGCTTTGTCCTCGAAGGTGACATTATAATATTTGCTGACATAAAAGAAAATTGGTTAATTTCCAAACACAGGGATATTACTGCAGTTGATGTTTATTTTTTACAAGCTGTCATATAATAGCTAAAAAAAACATCCAAATATGGTCAAAAGTGAGAGTCAGTAGTTTGACAGCCCGCAGTGCAGCCAATTAAAGCACCCAGCTAAGCAGGAATCAATGGTCTGGCACGACGTGGCACAGCCGAGTTTGTGGCTATACGGGGCTTCTTTGCCATTCCCGATAAAGGCACTGAAGGGTGTGATGGATCCTCAGTCAGCGCACTTGCTGTCAGAGATGTGGGGATTTGCATCGCACCTTGAGCGTTTTAAATGGCTGCACATATAATAATAAAAAAATTAAATAAATGAAATGAGTAAATCAGGTCTCCTGAAAATGAAATGACAGGCAAGTTGAAACAGCGGGTGAGTGTGTGTGTTTCTTGCCACCAGCGTCAACATTAAACACATCAGATTGAAGCCACCCTCCAGGGTAGCATCACTCAGCCAGGTGTGTGTGCGTGTATGTATGCGTGTGCGTGGTGAAACCTAAGTCTTTTATCTACTTTTCCGTTTTCTCTGTTTTTTTTTTTTTGTTTATCTACAAATTTATTTATATATTTCTGTTGAAATGGTGTACAGAACACACACGTAGACCCTCTCTCTCTCTCACACACACACACACATACAAATACACCCACACACACATCGATCTATCAATGTATTGATGTGTGAGTGGGTGTCAGTTTTTTCCATCTATCCCAATTTTTATTTATTTTTTAATTATTTTCCCTTAGTATAATCTCCAGCAGAGTTTTTTTTTTTACACTGGAGTTAACTTGAGTGCTGTTTTCCTTTGCCAAAAGCAGTCAAATGCTGAAAGTTAGTTAGGAAAGAAAGAAAGAAAGGGGGGGGTAAAAAAAAAAGCTTTGACAGAATATCCTGATTCTCATTTGGGAAAGGTAGGAACTTCACTTATTTGAAACTTAGGCAGTATCCCTCAGTGAGACTGTTCTAATTCAAAACTCCAAACTTTCTTCTGTTAACAGAGTGATAAGATATATGGGCTTTAAGAGACTGGGGGTTCATTATTGTTACATTATTATTTTCTTCTGGCGCTGCTTGTTTTTCTGTTGTCCAGCTGTTTTTCTGAAAGTCTGCAGACTCTTCCCTCCCCATTTTCTTCTGCACTGACAGTGTACAGTAGACGCACTTTCTACCTCTGTGTCTATCTCGTCTGTTTCTTTCTCTCCCTACCTCTCTCTTCCACTTCTCTCTCAGGACGGGAGGAGGATATGTCTCTTTTTCTCCATATTGACTTTCCCAGGTCAGGCTCCTCTTCTCCTATTAGGCCAAGCTAACTGATCAATACAGAGGCCTGGTGGGCTGCTGTATGGACATGCAGACATGCACACACAGCGGGCTGTGCCGTGGCCAAGTGCCACGCTCATTAACAAACAAACACACAAAGTAGAATATGTGCAGTGCTCAAATCTACCCATTCGTTAATATGAACAGATGTATTTCTCAGTGATACTACTGATTATAAAAAACATGACTAACATTTCTATGTGTATTAAAAAGTTGCCAGCATTAACAAAAGTCCTGAAATGAGCACATCGATTAGTCAGTCATGCGTGAATACATAAATCTTCATCCAGTTGGTTGCTTTTCTGTCAAATACAGAGATGCAAGAAACTCCTCCTCTCCTCTAAAATCTTCTCTCTTCTCCTCCCCTGCTGTTCTCCCAGCTGATGAGTTGTGACATCTGCAGCGCTGCGACATGGATAAGCAGCTGCCAGAGATGGAGCTGGGGAGGAATGATGGAGAGAAGACAATGCGGGAGAAGGGTGGAAAAGGAGGGGGGTGCATCAGGAAGGGGTGAGGGACGCTGACAACCAGCAACAGTTAGATGTACAGTGGGGGGGCTGGGGGGCACGATTGCTTTGCGTGCACGTGTTCCTAAATGTGTATATGTGCATTACTGTGTGTGTGAATGTGCATCTATGAATGAACCAGCGTGGGCGTATGAGCACATGTGTCTCTGCATGGCAGCGTGCCAGGCAGTGCCATCTGGCTGCTTGACAGAACTCCTCTCATTAACGGGGAGGTTAATTGCTGTGGCAGCACCCAGGCTGTGTCAAACACCACCCTGGGGACACGGAGGCAACAGACTATCTACATGTTGGTGCGTGTACATGCACCAACACGTGTACGGTTGTGTCTTCAGCATAAAATGTGGAGCGGGAAACCCCAGCCTTTTTTTCAAGGGTTAACACTAACCTGCCGTATATGAACCCCACGATGTGAAGAGAGTCGCAGAGGGGGGACCCGTGTCCTTTTTGTGTGTGCGTGCGCTTGCACGTGCATGCCAGGGTGCATACATGTTGAGATTATTCTTATGAATTATGCCTTGTTGCTGTAATGATGTAGAAAGAATTGGGTTTACAGAGCCAATGTCTATAGCCCTGAGGGCAAACACATATGTATACACGCTCACACACCCACATGCATAGCGTGTGGGGGGGAAGTGGGGGCAATTTGCATTTGTTATTACTGCATATTCATGACTAATTTTGTTAGCCTTGCTTAATAGGCCTGAATGACAGGTTGAGAAATCGAGAGCCTGCTTTAATATCACACACAGTCACAGTAATACGCACACACACACACACACACACACACACACACACACACACACACACACACACACACACACACGCACTCTTCAGTCACATTCACTCAACCTGCTCTCTCTGTCCACACAGTAATCATAACAACACTTATGGCTTTTAATAGGAATTCTCTGTTCCTCTGGTGGTGTGACATTGTGTCATTTGTTTAGCACAAGTACTTAGTGTATATTGCAATATAGCAAGCTATACAGCCTTATTTGTTACATGCATAATCATGACCTGCAATATTATGCACTCACACCCACAGATGCATTGAATGGCATGAATAAATTTGCATTTTGACTTGTTGCAGATCAGGATTTGCTGCATGTTTTCATTTTTATTTTCCCAAAAGAAGCAAAACTGTTGGGAATGAAGGATCCTCCTCTTGTTAATAAATTCAGTTTCATCCATTAATGGTGCAGAAAATAGCGGCTTATGTACATTAAGTAATACAAATTATAGTTCTTTTTTTTTTTTTTAATCTTTCGACTACATATTAGTTGTGTGTGTTTATGCATTTGTGCATTTGAGTTCTTGGACAAGATAAGACAAGATGAACTGAGCGTATGCTTGCATGCACTCACATGCATCTCTCTTGCATTTGGGGTTGTTTAAGTGTTTTCCTATCAAACCTGTAGGAAAATAAGTTTTAAATTAGCTAAGAAGTTGTCTTATAATGCAACATCTTATAGGGAAAAAAAAACATCCTTTTACATATAAACATATATGCTGTATACATAGGTCTGTAACATTTCTCCTCGTCCGGTGAAAAATTTCAACAGAGGAAGAATGTAGTTAGAATCAAAAAAAAAAAAAAGTGGATTAATAACAGCAGAACATACACTTTCCCATTCTCCTATCGAGACAGAAACACACTATAATCTAAAGTCAGTTTTCACTCTCTCCTCTGTGGCTTTTACTCCATTTGACTGAAAAGTTGTTTTTTTTCCAAAGTGAAAGATTTAACTCTCAGCGCTCTCTATCCACTCACATGTCACTTTTGTCAAATCTTGCCTTTCCTTCTCCACTTGGTGTGAAAGTGTAGACACGCTTGATCAAATGTGAGTTTAACATTTTTAATCTGTGCAAAGTTTCATCAGAATAGCTCATCTCATGAGGCTGGTAAATATGAAATTGTGTGTGTGTGCACGCACGCACGTGCGCGCGCGTGTGTGTGTGTCTGTGTATGTCTTTGTACGTGCCTGTGTGTTTGTGAACAGTACCGTATGATCTGTTTTTTTCTCTTTCTTTCCATCTTGGGTGTGTGACAGCTGTCACTGGTGACTCAGAAAGGTGTCTGGGCAGAGTTAACGTATTTTCACCGCTGGGAAACACACAGACTGATACACACACACACACACACACACACACACACACACACACACACACACACACACACACACACAGACACACACACACACACACAGACACACACACACACACACACACACAGACAGACACACACACTCACAGAGAGAAACACGTATCAGCTCTGGTTGCTGTCACCTAGCACAAATTTCAACAGGCTCAGCACCTCTGCTGCTTTTGAATTAGATGTATTTGAATCACATTTGATACTTTATACATATGCTACATGTTGTCTGCACATTCCTATCTTATGTAAGAAAGCATCACATCGATAGTTAATACATTTCAATTAAGGATCACAGATTACGCAGGGTTTGTCTTACTTAGAATTTCTGTTATTCTGGTGATGGAAACAGTCATATACATTAATGTATGTAATTTCCTTATAGTACAGAATGTTGTTAATATATACAACACAACACATACTTGTACCTGTACAGAGATTTTTTCCTTACTGTATTTTTCATCCCTCTGCTTCTTTAATAGTTCATCCTGTCCCTCCTCTTCCTTATGTTGTTTCTGTTATAGTACTGGTTCCTTGGACATGATGACATCTAAGATGGAAGATGTGAAAGTCCAGTTGCAAACCAAGGACATCATCATCTCGGATCTGGAGAGGGAGCTTGCAGAGAATATACAACAAAAGCAAAAGGTGATCGACTCGACTTGACTTGATTTGAGCACAATCCAAAGAATGGACTACCAGGATCGTGCCTCGAAAATGTAAAGATGAGATTCTGTCCTGGCTTAATGACATATGCACGTATTTGTCCTGACTTTCCTTATTTCAAAGTGTTGTCAAAGGTCTCAAGACAAAAAAAGCAATACAACATAAACAAACAAATCTTTTTCTTGTTTTCATAGCAACTCTAAGCCTGACACAATTAAACGACTTGCTAAGCAAATTCTTTTCTTTCTTTTTTTTTTTTTTGCAGCATTTGTTCTGAAGGCTGTTTAAAAGGTGGAGAAGTCTTTTTTTTTTTTTTTACGATATTGGTTTGGCAGCTGTGCTACAAGCGCTCCATGTGCAGTCAGGTTTAACAGGAAGCCATGGCGTGTGTGATGAATTACCAGCATATCTCAGAGCCCTGGGTAACAAACATGGCATCGCCGGCCGGGATTAAAAGGGAGAGTTTTTTACAACCTTCCCACACCTCCTTACAGGGTGTCACTAAATTATACCCACTGCTGTTTTACTGTCTTCTGTGGCTTATGGTTAAGACACACGTAAACACACACAGGCTTGCAGAAATGCACACACTCACGCACACACACATGCATTTGTGCTTGTGGTAAACCCAGACTTGTTGGTTGTTTATGTGTGTGTTGGCTGGTTACTGTTTGTTTATGCTGCTTGTGAGTTGACTCATTTGCACTGCTGCTAATTAGTGGTTTGTGTGATTACAGACAGATCCTTAGAGAAACAAGTAGAGTAACTGGAGCTTGTTCTGTTAATCACATTTTCAACAAATGCACTATGTGCTTTCTACTCCGCTTGTGTTTCTGTTTAGCTGGTACTTCTGCAGTGCAGATGCACAAACAGATCTACTGACACAGGACACATGCACGCACACACATACACACATGAAGCTTTGATACATGTGATTGCAACAATTAAAAAAATAGTGTTTGTTAGCATGAATCCACTATTTGTATGAAATGAGTGGGTTTCCAGAACATGTGGCCAAATTAAGTGCATACTCATAAAACTTTAAATGATGTAATTACAGTATGTTATATTTTAATCCGTAATATGCTGGCTTCTAACTATGAATTTGTCTTACACAACTCAGGCAATTATCGCTCATGCTCTTACAGTTTTAATTACAGAGACTTCTATTTTAAAAATGAGACATTAAGAATTGATATAAAAATTTAATTTTATTCATTCCAATTCATTTCAGATTATTGCGAGACATTTATGAAAAAAGTAATCAAATGCAATTTGGAAAAATTGCATGAAGAGTATTAGTCAGTGAATAACTGTCAATGAAAATAAACCTTTGTCTCATTTGGAAAAAAAAAAAATCACATTTTTAATTCCTTTCTGTCTAAGACGGCAACGCAGGTGTTGGAAAGCGGTGAGAGGCTGGTGCACCTGCAGAGCGAGCTGTCTTGTCTGCGGCGGATCCACGAAGACAACATGAAGGAGATTGCTGAGAAAGACATCTGCATCACCAAACTGCAAGCTAACATTCAGCTCCTGCAACAGGAGGGGGCTGACACGCGGGCTCAGGTGCGCAAAGGCTTACATGTGTACTATTCAGGGCTGCTGTTTGCACACGTGCGCTTTACATATTACACATGCAACAGCTATTAATGTGTGTTTTAATAAAACATAAATTCACTCACTTAATGCCAGTCAATTTAGTCATCTTTTCCCTGACCCACTTTTTCTTTTGCTGTCTTGCAGGATGTTGTCTTGCAATGAGGTCTCTTGATGTTTCAGATTAGTTTTTTAGATTATGTGACTGGTACCTCATTTGTTCCACTCATTGCAGGGATGTGACTGCCTGCACATTCCTTTTTTTTTTCCCCCCCTGTCTGACTTTAGCTCTCCAAGCTGAATGTAAGAACAAATGAGCTGCAGGAGGAGTTAAAGAAAAAAGAGATGTGATGGAGGCAGAGGGAGGAAGAAGAGAAAATAAAAGATAAAAAGGAGCGTAAAAAAGCATGATGAGAGGAGAAGGCAGGAGCAACCGAAGACAGAGGAGTGGATAAAGAGGGTGTTAGAAGAGAAGATGATGGAGAAAGAGTGGAAGAGGGGGTTTGAGGAAGATAGAAAGGACTATATTCAGGCTGTTAAAAAGTGGGCTAAGAAGGCAGCTATTTTGAATTCTGAGGTGAGTGTATTAATGCACTCAGTAGCTAAACAAGAGCGACTCATCAGTGGGTAAAAGTGTGCAAACTGGGTTGCCATTAGGAAGTTACACACCTTCATCAACAGTTTCAGTATGATTAGAATCTTTCAGTCATCAATGTGATTTATATCGGCTTACCTCTTACCACCTGTCAGTATTTACAAATTGATACATGTTTATATCAAAATCTGAACTCACGATTTCAGCTTCAAGATGGTTTTTTTTGTATGATGGACTTACCTTAATTGAGCAGACTTGATATGTTTACCTAAAACAGTACAGCAGACAGCATATTTTGACATGCACATACACACACTTACACAGGCTTAGAAAAAAAAAAAAAAATCCAACAAAACACTTCACCTTAATTCAGACCTCAGACACTCTCTCTTCTCCCCCTCCCCACCCCTTCCATCCTGCCATCTCGCCACAACCGCTCCAAATTAATCTGCAAAATATTGATTTGAGGACCAAGGGGGTGGGGGGGTGGAGGCACACGATTGCGGCCGCATATTAATACGAACAAGCCGCTCTTCGTCTCTCCTCTATACTTTAAGATCCTCATATCTTCATAATTGATTAATGTTCCTTTGTGAAGTGGGGATGAATAATACATTAGTGGGCCTGCTGCACCCTCAGGCTGATGAGAAAATGTTTAATTTCAGTAAATGTAGCGCTCCTTCTCTCTTTCTCTCTGTTTCATTTTCCTCTCTCTGGTTATTTGTGAGTGCTGGAGTGTGTTTGTGAGTTTTCACTTGTGAGCTGACGACTAGAGGAGTGTTGTTGATTTGCTTTTTCTGTGTTTACTGTCGGCTTTAAGCGCATGTTAAGCATCACAAACAAAAGACAGCATCTGCATTTGCAAACATGAATGAATAAATTGGTGGTATGAGCTCGGTATTGTTCTATCGACTGATATAACTTCAAGATCTGTGTCACTTTACAGGCTGCTTGCCTTGAGAAAGAACTCATCCCCTCTGACTTTTTTTTTTTCTTCTTGGCACACATTGCATAAAAATGCACTGCAAAGATGATTTGCTATGTTATCAGTCAGCAATCAGTAAGGGCATGGAAATGTGCCATAAACCCACCTGATGGGAACAAGTGGCCTCCTCTGCAACCTGAAAAGGTGCAAGGAGCTTGACATTTGTCAGCTGCCCTGACTGGCACAGCCTGGCTCCACTCAAGCTCATCTGGTTAACAGTGCTAATTATGCTAATCAGAAATCTAATGATGATGATGAGGGGCTTAAGAGCTACAGCATAGCAAGCTTGGAGTATTTGTGTGTGTTGGAGGGGTGGGGGGTGGGGGGGCTGAAGTGCCTGGCACCTGATAGTGAACATCTGTGTGTCGAACAGATAAATGATGAAATCAACACACGCATAGACGCCCACAGGTCTCCCTTCATGCCTACTTAGCTTTGCTTCGTCTTCGTTTGAACTTATACCAGTGATGAAGGGGATCCGTACACATGCACAGCTTCACACGTGCGCACAGAGCGCTAATTGAATAAATAACACTTCTCCGTTAACAAGGATCCTAATTAGTTATGCTAATCAGACTAGATAACCCAATTAACCCCATATTGAGGCAGGGTGGGCTCCTCTCTGTGTGCTTATGTGTGGGTGTGGGCTTCTGTGCCTGAGAGCATATCAGAGACACTTAAGAAAACACGTTTGCCTAATTACTTTTCAATGGCAGAGTAGAGCATTTATGTTTTTTCATGTCGTTATTGTTCTGCAGCTAAATGCGAGATAATAGGCTTTCCACACCAAAGAAAATAAGGATTGAACTGTGTTTGTTTTTGTGCTTTCACATGTGGGGATATCTGCATTTATATGTATTTCTCTTTGCCTTCTGCCAGCCTGTCTCTCAGTTAGATCTAAATTGACATGTATATTTTTACAACTATTATGGTTGTTTAAACAGAGTGTGTATTTTTTCAGAGAATGTCTGGCTGTTCCATTAGTTTATGTCCTTGGAAATACAATTTGGCCTCAAGTTCTCTCCGTTTATTTAAAACCTTCAGTCAGCGTTCCCCTCCTAATAGTGAGCCGTGTTTCCTCTCGTTTAGCTCCACCACTCATTATCCGGGCCATGTGGAAGAGACAATGTTTAGAGAGAAGAGAGAGGGAGTCTCGGAGAGGGACAGCGAGAAATGGAGGGAGAGGGAGGGAGAAAATGGCTAAAAATAAGAGCAAACCAGAGAGAAAAAGACAGAGGGAATTAATGAGTGACTGAAAGAGAGAGAATGTAGATTGTCTCTGAACCTGGCCGCAGCTGCTTGTGCTTCTAATGAATGGTGAGGGGCAAAAAAAAGGGAGGGAGACACCCAGACAAGACTGTCTTTGTTGTGCCTATGCCATAGAGAGAGTGAGAACACAACAGATTTATGTCTTACAGGAAGTCTCCCAGATTTGTGGTGTCACAAACCGCCTACCTCAAGTCAACTCCATGCTCTGGCTTTTAATTAATAGGCAGCATTCATGTATATGTATCTGTTTGCCACTGTGCCTGTGTTTGAACATCTAGGCATGTAGTTGATCATGTGTGGTTTGGAAATGACTGCTAGTTTTGACAGAACGGGACTCGTCTTCCCTTCTAGTTTGGCCTGTATATGTGACAGTGGGAGACCTTTAATTAAAACAACACCACCAGAATAATTTTGCATTAAGATAAGATTTATATTTGTTTAGAGCTCTGACAAGTGCCCTTAAAAGAGTGGCAACAACGGCATATTCGCATATAAAAGCCTGTCATTTGGATTAGCCTTGGTTTTAGTTTTAAGAACAGTTTCAGGGCTACCCTCACATCCGACTTAAGCTGCTTTAAAGAACAAATACTGTAAGGTATTAAATGCTGCACCCCACCTTAGCATTAGGTCGTGGCACCTTTGCTAATGTGCTAATGGAATTCACTGTGGTGCGCTTAACTGCGGGGCTTAATGTCCAAAGCGTGCACTTTTGTAATGGGAAGACCAAACAGTAGAGGCTACTTTGTGCAGCACAGGTCCTGAATGGGGGGGCCGAGATGCTAATATTAGCTCGTGGTCACATCAGCTGAGTCATCTCCTCTGTGTCCTTGGCTTATTAACTGATTTAAGACTGATTAGATCAGTCATGCACGAACGTGCGCACGCACACACCAAATTTGAATATCAAAATGGAATTGCTTGACCAGTGAAAACTAGATTAATTCAAAATGTTTGCATCAAGGTGTAGGTAAAACAGATGACTGTGCATATTCTTAATGCACCTTGCAGCATTTAAAGCCATTTATGACATTAACTAAAGCTCATGTTATGCAAACACATTTTGCAAGTCAAAGCCACTTATGTTGAGAATACGTGATGCTCCTTTTTTTCCCCCTCCTTCGCCTTGATTTGACTTCATGAGATCATCAGCATAAGTATTGATTTTGCACTCCATTAAATGGAGTTTGAGTTTGCTACAATGTGTCTAGTCCTTTTCATAATACCATGCCTCGGTAACAAGAGAGTGACGCTGAACACTTTTACAACATTGTTTTCTCTGTGCCATCTTTTTAATCACTAGCTACCCAGATACTTCAGGTGGCTTGATAATAAAAAAAAAAAACATGATTAATTTCTACATGGACACATTGTTGACCCATATACCACAGCAGCATTAGTTTAAATCCTTATTCATCACCTGTAATTGTTCCTTGATCTCACTTCATCAAGGTTATGTAAACCGATTAGATACTGCTGTGCTTCCAATAAGTGCCACAAATAGCTTTTCTTCTCTCTAGTCTCCAGAAACCATGAGGAAGTCGCACCGTTACAACCCGGTCAAATCTCCCGACAATGTAGCAGCACGCAGGGTGGTGCACATTTGGCACAGAAACCCCCCACATTCTTATTCTTTATTTGAAAAATAATTTCTGTTGTTGTGAGAAACCACTGACATTTTGCATCTTCTTACGTGAGCGCTGCTTGATCAGCTGAGAACACGATGTTACATTTTCACAGCTGTCCTGGTAAATAAGAGAAAGTTGTCTGTTAGAGTTAGTTTAGTCAGCCGGTGTTAAATGTGTGCACTTGTGTGTGTGTGCTCCGGCACAGGACCGACTGTTTCTACTTCTCTCTATATATGTGGCAGTTTCCTCTCGAGATGTTAATTCCTCTCCTCCCTGTTGTTGTCATGCTTCCACCAGCAGTGTCTGCACCAGGGAGACGAAGACATATTGGTGTTAATGAAAAGCCCTCCTAAACTATCCTCCCCGCATGAATGTTTAAACATGCTTGTCATAACATTCATTCGCTCACACATGACAGCTAGCATCTGCAGCTGCCTTGCTCGCCCTCAATATTTTATCATACCATCTCCCCTAACCCCACACTAGCACAATGGCTGTGTGTTAGCAAACTGAATTATAATGACTCAAAACAGGCTGTGTTCAGACCCACTGCCAGCACAGGCCATGCATAATGGATTCAGTAACACCAAAGGTCTCATAATGGTACAATTAGTCAATCTTAAATATGAAAGTAATAAAGAAAGACAAGACGAAGACGCTTTTTGGTTTTTCAAATAGCAAAAGAAAAACAAAAAAGGAGAAATGTAGACAAACATAATGAGAGAAAGAAAGCAAAGTGAGGGGCAAACATGTAAAAAAGGAAAGAAAAAGTGAATTCCTCGTGCCCATTTACAGTATGCTATTCCAAAGTCCCATAACACTGCAGGTCAGCAGTTGTGACCTTGGTGGTTTTGACAGAAATGATTCACCATGGTAACGGTTGGTCTGCAACCCTCAGCACACCCCCGCACCCCTCATCATTCCCCAACCTTTCTTACCGCCTCTTTTCCAATTTGATTGGATGCACAATTGAAATGTCATGCCTCAGCAAAATGCATGCACATGCACCCGATCAACCACAGTGAAAAAGGGGGATGAAAGAACTGGACATGTTACACACATCAAATTGTAAATTAAGAGAGAGGCTAAGACACACCGAGAGAAAAGACGGGCTTTAGCCGAGCCTTAAATCACTTGCGTTTCGGGGAGGCATGGGTAAATGCGCGTGTATGGCTGAAATCATAATCAGAGTTATAGGGTTAATGTTGTGTGGCGTACCAGGGGACATAGGCACAGCGCATCAAAGCGGAGAAGGGAGCCATAGTCACTGAATGCAGAGTCAAATGAATATTAATGCAGAACCAATTACCTCAGAAAAATGTTGTCTGTGGGTTAACTTTGCTAACGCGCGTGTCTCACCTTTAGCACAGTAGAAGCATTGGGGGATGGGTTGTTGGGGCGGGGGGGGTGAGGGTGGACAGCACTGATGTATTAGTTTTCTTCCTAGCAAGCTTCTCTGTCCCTGCTAAAATAGAATTGTTCAGCAAACAGCTCCTCCCCTCCACTTATCTTATTTCACTAAGATGCAAGGTCCAATTTTTAAAGAGAGAGTGCAAAGTGAGGGTTACAATTAGGGCCTTATTTCATAAGCAGCAAACACGCAAACAAACAAAAAAAAAATCTATTGAACAACAATAAACCTTTTGCTTGTCATTTAGCAACGCTAAGTCTCCTCTTTTCTTGTACTCTAGTCTTTGGAGGTGAAGTGCATACTATCTTGTGTGAGCAGCTTAGCACAGTGCAGCACTGATCTATGCAGATCTCTAGTTGCTGCTGATCTGCACAAGTGACTGTGCCACACTTAAAGCCCCTTCTAAATCAGTGTTAAAGCCTTGATAATAGACCTCACTGACCAATTGATTGGCCTTCATATGTTTACAGCTCACTTTAATTGCCTCAAAAATACCATTTATCAGTCAAGTGTGTCCGTATATGCATGTATGTGTGAGTGCAAGCATGCCTGTCCATTGACAAAAAGGCTTATTGATTTATCAGCATCAGGATTTGTCCCGTTCACCATACATAAAACCCCTGCGTATGTGCTGTTCAAAATGGGAAATGGCCCCATTGATTCCCTTAAGTTGGAGCCCAAATGCTAAAGATTTTTGGATAAGCTTTCTCATTACTTAAGCTGAAATCAATAGGGGAGAGCATGGGTCTAATGAATGAACGGGCCACAGATCAGATGGGGTGTGCTCATCCCTGGCCTGTCCTGGTCGATCCGAGTATGTGTGTGTGAGTGTGTGTGTGTGTGTGTGTGTGTGTGTGTGAATGAGAGAAAGAGAGAGAGAGTAAGACACACGCACTCACATAAAAACGAGCTGACTATTTGGACGTCACAAATCTTTTTGTCTGCCTCAGAAAATTCCCATTTTAGATCCATTTGTGTCTTTAGCTAGCCTTGGCTCTCGATCCACACTAATGTTTTTAAATATGTTCTTTTCAGGCCTCAAATGTGTTAAAATCATGCAAGATGCCAAATCCTTATTAGTGAACAGTTTGGAAATGCAAACAGTTTAAGTGTCAGAAAAGGCTACTATTTGATATTTTTTGTTATTATTTTAATTGCACTAGTTTCCTTTTGCACACTTTCTCTCCCTCTGTAGCTGGAGGCCAGCAGAAAGCAGGTGGAACGACAGAAGAGGGAGTTATCAGAGTTTCACCAGAAGGAGGAGACACTTCTGTGTGAGGTACAAAGATAAATCACGCACACGCGCACACGCACACGCGCACACGCACACACACACACACACACACACACACACACACACACACACACACACACACACAGAAGAAGTAAC
>JAVDPK010000735.1:153277-170022 GCA_034780415.1 Cichlasoma orientale
CCGATAAATAAAAACTGTCTACCTCATTTTAAGTTATCGTACGATTAATTGATTTATTGTTTATCGCGACAGGCCTATATGTGACATTGTCAGGCACACCATGAGAAGGAAGAGCAGGGATTAAGATTGGTTGCAGTGTGGCATGCAGATGAGCAGCAACTGTAGGTACCTAAGGATACTTACACAGTGTGGTCTTCATGAGATTTGCCAGCCAGATGCATCGTAGGGTATAGGCTGAGCCTCCAGCTGTGGGCTAGCATAGAGATCAACTGATCTGACAGGAATATGGCTATGATTGACTTTGTGACCTGCCTGAACTGACACTACGCTCAGTGTAATATGAAAATGAACCTGTATTTCACCAGTGCTCGGTTAAGTATCCAAGTGTTTTAAAAGCAAGTCAACATGACCAAAAGCAAAGATTTTATGTCAGTTCACTCCTTGATCCATTCATCACCCTACTTTTATTATTATCTCTCTATGAACAGTTCCCTGCTGCTAAGGTTTTGGACATTATTGGCCATCAGAAGCCCAGATACATATCAGACACATACCAGAGGAGCTACAGTATACAGTATGCAGTCGGTCCTGCCTTTTGTTGCAGAACCACCCGCACTGCTGTTAGCTCAATCAGTTAGCTCAAATTAGCCAGCAATGTGGTGATTCTGTTGCTAGCTGTCTGCACACCATGTTAACTCAGACACGCACACACACACACACACACACACACACACTGTAGATAGAGGTTTGATTTAATGGTGCACTGCTTTAGCTGTATGGTAATGATCTGGTTTCTGTGTGTGTCTGTACATGTGTGCGTGTGGCCAATGGTGGCCTTTGTAGTAGCGTGTCAGTGCAGGAATGGTGATGGCTGGGTCTCTCTGGGTACAGAAATGTCTCATTAAGAATTAACGTACACATCGACGGTCACGCCAGGCAAACACCTCACATACGCACGCTCACAGCCATTTCTTCCAACTCCCACTGCTTTAATTAGCACATACACACTGGCTCTCCAAGGTACAAACACACACACACACACACACACACAATCACCTATTGTCCGCAGAGAGATGAATCTGAGGTCTCTCTCTGTGGCAGACAGTGGCTGGCTTGCTCACTGAACACTGCTCATTAACAAGATAGAGACAGAAGGACAACGCTGTGTAGCCTGGCCTTTGTCTGTGATCAAAACGCATTCCCTCAACTCTACTCTACACACAAAACCACATATTATTCAGCTTTTACCTTCAGCAAATACAATCCAGCAATGCAGAGCCTATTGTAATGACTTAAGAAGAATAAAGATGCATTATTATAACAAAGGGGGGCATTGTTTACCTGGATATAGAAATGGTCTGAATAAACTGGGTGAGGAGTCAGCTTGAGAAATTACTGTCATGAACAAAGGGCCTTTTTATTAACATGAAGCCCTTGTCGGGGTTCTTTCTGTATTATGAAAACATTACATTGAGTGGTGATGGCTTTGTTTGTTGCTTAATAACAGTAGATCTCATCTAAGACAGAGTGGACTGTGAAAGTGAATGGGTTTGAATGATAAGAAAAGTATGGACACACACAGAGAGGTATACAATTATGAGTAAACAAAAAAGGGTATGCTAGAGGTGACTCTAACCAGAATAATTTAAGCATAAATGCCTATTTAAGATATTTTACATGACTTTACATAACTTATTAGCTTTTTATAACCCAGTCATTTGTAAATTATCATGTAAAATAACAGAATTATTCAGCTGGTAAATTAAAATGCAATGAAATATCAGCACAGTCGCAGCCCGTATCAGCTTTTCTTATCAGGCCGACGTAATTTTTGATGTTGATATTTAGATAATTAACAACATAAATTGCCATTTTTATGGTTTCTATAAAAGCCTTTTTACCTCTAATGCTATTAATGTGCATTACAGAGTTTAATACATAAATGTAGTTGGGATGTAATGGATATTATATAAAGGTCTTTGTGGCCAGACAGAAGGAAAGAAGCAGGAAAAGAGAGTGAGTTGGAAACCAGGGAAGTGTCACATGGATTAGATTGAAGTGTCTGAAGGCAGCTGGATTCAATCAGACTGTGTCAGGATAGGATGAAGAGGCTGGAAAGAAAGGAGTGATTAAAAAGGATAGAGGAAAAAAAAAGTCCTTAAACTTGGCGTATGGGTGCTTGTGTCAAATTTACTGTCACTCTGTCACTTATGGCTCTCGGAGTAGGCTGGGGTGTGTGTGCAATACACGCAGCGAACTGTTGTGCACAATTTCGAACATGCGGCATATATGGGTAATTACAGAAAGCGCACACGAAGGTGTACCGAAGGGATTGCGTTCACAATCTGTTTTCCAGCCAAATCACACGTGGTGTACTCTAAGTGGCTGTTTTCATAGCGTCTGCCTGTGAAACGAAGCAGGGATGGATCTTGGAAATATTCAAACATGACTAGTAGAGTCATCTCGCATCTTGAATAAGATGTGTTGTAAGGTTGGTTATAATGCAAAATAAATGCGATGCTGTGTGACAACAAATGAAATAACAGCATAAACAAAAACAGTACATCCTTATTTCCACACTTCCACCAAAACAGAAATGTGATATTACCACCCCTCTGTGCTGCTGATGTGCATCTGCCTAAAGATGATGAAATCATTATTGGATGTTTGTGTGTGTGTGTGTGTGTGTGTGTGTGTGTGTGTATGCGTGCGTGCATGTGTGTGTGTGCTGCTATCCAGTGTAGATCCCTGGACACACACGTGCACAGGCCTCTCTCCTCCAATTCACCTCTATTACTAGCTATAATCCCATTTCACACTCTATCGATCCCCAAAACTGTTGTTCACCGGAACCAGCAGCAAACACTGGCATTTCTCCCCATCATTTCACCACTATTGTTCTTTATTACACAAAGAAGCAGACCCCCCCACACCCGCCCCCACCCCCCCTTGTCTCAGAGCAAACTCAGCCCAGCTGAAATATGAATTATAAATGTATGGCTAATAAAAGAGAAGGGGGGAAAGAGAGAGTGAAAAGGAGAGCGAGTTAGAGATAGAGAGAAGTGGTTGGTAGAAACATCAGAGAAAATGACTCCTTTACAAGAGTCTATTGATCAGTTTCTATCAAAGGGGGATGTCAGACATGAGATTACCTGGCAGTTTGAGCATTAGGTGCCGTGTGTTATAGCCCCGGGCCCTTGTACCGCTGCCAGAGGATTGTAAATAAAGCGAAGAGGAGAGAGCAAGAGGGGAGTGTGTTGGGGCGTACGTGTGTGTCTGTGTGAGTGCGTGCGTGTTTGTCTTTGTCTTTGTAAGTGTTCACAGTTGTGTGCATATGAGGTGGGGTGTTTTTTTTTTTTTGGTCTTCTTGTGGTGTATTTGTGTGCATGACAGTGTGCGGCTGTGTGTCTGCACCTTTTGGCTTATACCCAAAAGCAGTGTTGCAAGCCCATGAAACTTCAGAAAGAGAGAGAAAGAGTCTTGGGAGGCTTTGGGACATCTCTCGGGAGCACCTTAGCCGACTCCGAATCCCCCCAACAAAGCCAAAGGAAGCTCCCATGAAGCCTTATGAAGCTTTTATGGGGGCCAGGCAGGGCCCAGCCTAGCCCCAACCACTGATTCAGGGTTAGCGAGGTTTTCATCCTTCTCATGTTAAAGGTTAGCGGTGAGAGCAGGGTAATCTGACCGCAGATCTGTGATTATAGGCTGATGCTGTATGATGGGCTTTGAAGCTCCTACGAAGGCATTGAGAGGGAGAGATCGGCAGAGAGTTACATTGTGGCCTAATGTCATACCATAAGTTGTGAAGACAGAATAAACGGGTTAAGAAAGAGAAGGACTGAAGATCTTAGATTGTGAACTACGGACATAACTCATGAAGCCACTAAAAACAGTTTGCTAAGGGCCTCAGACCTCAGGATATGGATCGCAGGTCTTCTTTTACCACTAAGATACTGAAAAGTGTCAAAATCCACAGCCCTCTGCAGATTTTATGTGGAAACATTTGTCAGTATTTGGTCGTCAATCCTTACTTAACCAAATATACACCACATCCAAGTAAGCACTTGTATGTGTTTGCACTACTTTGCTTTGTGCCCATTTTTATGATATATTTCTACTAATTTTAAGCGACTGAGCAAGCTGCTTAATTTTTTGGTGTGTTTTTCAGCTGCATGTGCACCTTCATTTATGATAGTTTGAGTACAAATAAGAGAGTTTGTGTAAACGGTCAGTCCATGCAGTTAATTGCTCTCTCTGTGGCCTCCCCTGGTGGGAGGTGTCACTGAGGTCACCTGCAAAGCGAATGCCTCGAATACGAATTTGATCCCCATCTCAAGCTTTCGCACCTCGACTTTATTGATTATTGAGATTCATAGCAAACTTTCACCTTGAGGTTCCGTAAAATAGCCAAGGCAGGGCACATACATGCACATAGATACACAAATAAAAGTGCATCGTTAAATATTTAGCAATTGCAGTAGCAGCTTCAATTTTCCTAGGGCTTTAGTTTAAACTGTTTTGATGCAACAAAACCATAAATTAGTCATAGTTTTATTAAATGTGGATTTTCTTTTTCTGTATTGTTTCCTTTATGGTATTGGTTTTGGCTTCCTCCTGTTCAGTCTTTCCTCCCATTTCTATCCTAGGCTGCTGTGTGGCCTTAAAAGCCTTACAGAAATACACATTTCCTATATTTCTATTTCACACACTCAAATGCACGCACAGAAAGTCAAGGTCCGTCCTGTAAATATTCAACAAACACGTGCACGCGTACACACACACACACACACACACACACACACACACACTCAGGAGCACACACACCTCTTCATATTCAGTGCACACACCTTCTTAATATTCACTAGCCTTGGTCACCGATGGCTGACAGTTTATGTTATATTCAATGAATACTGAATTTAGTGAAAAGGTTTTAAGAGCTATGAAGAAACATTGACTCACAAAACAGCATACAGAACAAAAAAAAAAGGGGGGGGCAAATCCTAAATTTTAAATTCAAACTGAATAGGGCCTGCAACGCAAACCTAACCAAGAAACCTGACTAGTGGTTTATTATGCATCCTCAGTGTGCTAAACTACTAAGTGTAGGACAATGGGGTTTTATTGCATGTAGATGGAAGAGACGGCTGAAAAGGGTATGTGATTGAAGGGCTGCAGTCAGGGGTATGAGCTCAAGTGGCCTGCTCAAGGTAAAGAGTGCCATCTATTGACGAAATCAGGGAGCACTCCTTTTGTCTCTCAACAAAAGGTTGCTTCGCCAACCAACTGTAAGCAGTGCACTGTGTTCATTCCTTCCTTCTCCGCCTCTGAAAGGCATTCAGTGCCTCTTCTGTGGCAGAGTTCTCGGTTTGCTGTGAAGGTGACTCGCAGTTCATGTTTTCCCACTCGTGCTGAACTTGACAAGAATCAATAAAGACCTCTTTGTATGCAGGTTTTGTAAATCATGCAGTTAATGTTTGTCTGCTAGGAGATATGAGGTGTCTGCAGTCATCTCGGATAGTTATTTCTTTAATCCAATTCCAAAAACAAAATCATCTTTGCATCTAGAGCCATCAAAGACAATTTTATTGGTATTTTTAGATGTATTTTTTTTTTGTCATGTGGTTATTTGAATTAGGCCTACTCTCTAATGAATCCTAACTGAGTGTGTCTGAAGTGAACTGTTGCTCTTTATCGCACTCTTTTCTTCCTCTGTCTCCCCCCCTCTCTCTTTCTCTCTCTCTCTCTCTTGCTCAGTGGAGGAGTTGGCAGCTCGTGCAGAGGAGGTGAGGCGGATGGAGGGGTGCCTGAATGAAGGAAAGCTAGCAGAGGAGAAAATAAGGTAAGAAGCAAGAGAAGGAAAAAGGGAAAGAGGCTTCCGTTCTCATCCCATTTCCTGTCGTCCCTTGTGTAAGCTCAGTAATCAAAAACATTTAGACTTTTACGTGCGACGTACAGTGGGCTTTTTAACTGAACATGTGTTGAACAGAACAGCCCTGAGCTCTAAATGCATACACTGTTTGAGTCTACAAAGCAAAATGTTATACTATTCCTGAACATGTTAACTGCTTTCTTTTTATCTGTTCCTGAATTAATGTCATATATATATATATATATATATATATATATGGGAGAAGGTGAGTAAGCAGATGTTGGGTCGTGGAGTTCAGAGTTCAGAGGTGAGACCCCTGGTTGACCTCTCCGTTTCACCAGAGCTGCGGTGATGACATCAGCAAACATGTATCACCCAGTCGAGTGTGTGTTTGTGTGTTGCTGTTTGCGCACGCATAGTTGTGGTTGCGGCTTTGGCTTCGACATGACCTCACTGCTACGGTCTCCGTCTCGGGGAGTTTCTCGGTTAAGTTGAGCCATGGAACATTTTGCTCGTCAACTGACAATTTAAAACTCAGTATGGAGACTTTATAGGTTACATTCTGAATTATTACATTTTATTAGATTTTAACCAATTTTAGATGCTGTATGGTAAAACAATCGCTGTGCCTGCATATTATATCCATTTGCAGAATCATGCTGTTTACTGTTAACTGGGTATTATCTAATAACTGCAAAGACATGAAAGGTTTTTAAGCAACAGCACCATACTAATGGCTTCCATCTGTGCTGTGGGAAATCCCCCTTCTTTCTCCACAGGACGCCTCCTCTCTTTCTTTCCTTTCTCTTTCCCACTCTCTTCATCCTATCATATGTTCTCTCCATGGACCCATCTATCAGACATTTTCTCTTCCTTTTGTTTTGGCTGTGTGGCTCTTGCTTCAACTTTTGCTACCAGTGAGTTGCTTTATTAGGATCAGCTTTAAAGTTGCTGTGGAACATTTAGTGTGTGGAGTCGGATAATTTATTTCATTATACAAGTGCATAAGGATTTATGTTCTTCATTTTCTCGCCTTTTAATCATTTGAGAAGAAAATTAATTAAAGTTGCCAAACTCTTGCTGGTATCCCTTCATAACTATCAAGGTTTCATTTTTCATAATTTTTTTGATCATTACTTTTTGATCATTTACTTCTTACTCAAGGAAAACTGTATGATCTAGAGAGAGCACCGATGGCCTAGAGATATCTGCCACATGCTTCTCTCTTATTTTAGGCATCCGTCTGCTGTCGACTGTACGGTTATCTGTGACATTATTTGAGAAGTCATTACTTGATTATTCATTTCAGGATTTTTTTTTAAGCCAAACAGGTTTCCCAGGCTTCACAAATCTAAAAAAATTATCTTGTATCTTTGGGTTTTGTGTTTCTGAGAGGACCAAAACTGTAATCTGATGAAACCACTTTAGAACTTGGGTCCTGGGAAACTGCAGTAGAGCATGCAAATAATTAAATATGAAAGATAATTGGCAGATTAAACGATAATGAAAATTATAAGTTATGATAAGCAGCCAAAAAAAAGAAGTGGTAGTATGTTAAAGCTGCATATTTTTAAGCCTTTAAGAGACTGATTGATTAACTCAAGTATAAAGTATAAAATACATTTATCGCTAGTGTTAGAAAGATTTAGTTGGGTAAATATTGGACTGTGCATTAAGGTTTTGATATTTTTGGACGAGTCATTTTAACACAAATGCCAATAAAAACTAATAGACAGATGCTGACTTTGTGGTCTTTCCCTGCCTAGTCATTCTTTTTTTAACTGTAAAATCAATAATATGCTAACTTCAGATTATGGTCAAAAAAAAAAAACAACTTTGGGCTATTAAAGGCCCAGATGCTTTTACTATTCATAAAGTTGTAATTTCTTGCTTTTATATCGGCTTTTAGAGGGACTGGTCAGGAGTGGGGCTGGTTTGTTTATGTGTGTGTGTATATATGTGTGTGTGTAGAGGGCTGGTGGGGGTGTTGAGGCTCAAGAGCGGCCGAAGTGAGGCTGTGGAGGGAGGTTTGTGGAAATGGTAATCATTTGTCGTATTGATTCGGCTGTAGCCGGGGCAGCCGGCATACACAAGCACACTCGCACACGCGTGCACACACGCTCGTAGACACTAACTGACTCGCGCGCACGCAGACGCACGGTGCGTGGCAGGAATAGACCCCTTCATATTGATCCCCTTCACATTCCCTTAGCTCGGCTGCCACACACACACACATACTCACACTTCACGGGCCTGCGTTAAACACTAACACGGAGCGGGATTTTCTGTCTGTGTTTGGTTTTGGGAGCACAATGTATTTATAAAATTCATGTAAATAACCGAATAAATGTAACCAAAAATAATTACTCACTTAAACTGTTTCTTTTTTCATAGATGAGCCTTGTTTTAGAATGATAATAAGTACAGCTGTTTTGTTTGCGTGTGCAGGTCAATGGCTGTGAGGCTGGAGAAGGAGCTGACAGAGGCTGTCGATCACAAACTCAAGGCAGAGGGAGGGAAACAGGATGCACTGGACCAGGTGAATAAATACACACCGAAACCTCAGCGACACGGGCTTGTCAAATAATTTCAGGTGTTGGTTTAAAATGGCCTGGGGCACAATGCAGGTGAGATGTTTGCTGAGAAGAAAATTAATTGATGCTGTCTGTGCATACGGTTTTTAACGGTTCATTATTTAAATGTGATTATCCAATTCTTCTGCCAGTCAGGGTATTGATTTTCCTCGCTGACCCGTTCGGATGAAACATTTAAGCCAGGTGTACTGTACTACATAAACATGAATACTAACACTCATGATCTCCTCTACTCTCCCATTCCCTTGAAGATCTTCCTTGCCGTTCCTTCCCTCCCTGCACCCCCCCTTGCCTTTTTGATGATTAGTGGCATATATCCGGTGCTAGAGCCCGGATTATCTTGTCCAAGAAAGGGAGGGGTATATGTGGGACCTAAACCTAGCAAGGTGATTTGGAGCGTTAATTCCTAGGTGTAATATTCCCTGATATTCCCTAATGTTCTGACTGGGAGCTGGGGGGTGGGGGGGTCTCAAGGGAGAGCAGTTGTCAGAGCTGAGCTACCGCTGTACAAAGGCAGAATGGATAATTAAGGGCATAGCCAGTGTGGGGAAGCGATGTTCATTTAGATTTGACAAACTCTGAATCCAGCTGCAAGCTTCCCCACACTGTGGTGCTCTCTCGTGTCTTGATTTTGTGTTTTGTTCATTTTTTTTCTTTAAATTTCTTCCTTTATGTATTCCATTTTCTGCTCATATCTTTTTTTCTTTCCCTTTCTTTCCCACTCTTGTTTTTCTGTCCCGTCTTACTCATGCGCTCCACTTTTTTTTCTTCTCATTTTGTTCTCCTTCACTCACTTTCCCTCACCTTACTCTTTTTTTTTTCTCCACTCTGTCCTTGTGAATAATGCAGCCGACATAACACGGCTCTCCTTTCTTCTGTTTAGTGCACCATGGCTTGACAATTGTGATAGCCCAGGGCCAGTAAGACACCAACTAAGGCCAGCTGATTGGTCAGTCAGAAGGCACAGTCACGACTGTTGAAAACTCTTTCATGTCTGCCTTTACTGTGTGACTGGCTCTCTTTTCTCTGTTGTCTGTGATCAAAAATTTTGCACGACATTTGTCAGAGGTCTGTCAGACTGTTGAGTGAAGCAGACACGGCAATGACTGCTAGTGCATAAATTATCAAGAAAAAAGAGAAGGTCTGTTTCTTCTATAATGGAAGTCACAATATTGAAGGACATTTTCTTTCTGATATTGATATGTTTCAGGAAATTCCAAAAAACAACAAACAAAACCATATAAGATAAATAAGTTGATTTTTGGGCAGCACGGTGGCGCGGTGGTTAGCACAGCAAGAAGGTCCTGGGTTTGAATCCACCATCTGGCCGGGGCCGTTCTCTGTGCAGTTTGCATGTTCTGCCCATGTGTACTCTGGCTTCCTCCCACAATCCAAAGACAAGCAGTTAATGGTGTTAGGTTAATTAGTGATTCTAAATTGCCCATAGGTGTGAATGGGTGTCTGTTTCTGTGTGTTAGCCCTGTGACAGACTGGCGACCTGTTCAGGGTGTATCCCGCCTAGCAGCTGGGATAGGCTCCAGCCTATCCTGTGACCATGAATTGGATAAGTGGAAAATAGATGGATGGATAAAAAAAAAAAAAAAATCTTATAAGATTAATATATAAGATCAATATGTTGATTTCTTTTTTTTTGTCCCAACCCCTATGCTTTTATTTTATCTACCCTTTAGCTATCTACCTTACTTTGCCATTTGTCACTATTTGAAAGTGATGTTTAGTTTTTTAAGTTTTTTGATATTTTCTAGAAAAAGCTTCTGGTTAACCTAACATGCAAACTGGAATCTAGCAAACAGCACACCTGGCTTTGTTTAAAGGTAAGAAAAGGTCACTAATTAATACAATATATAACTTTTTTTTCTATCTTTACAATACTGTTTTAAAAAATACCAGGGGCCTTTCTGTGTGGGTTTCTCATGTTCTCTCAGTGTCTGCATAGGTTCTCACTGGGTGCTTCAGTTTCCTTCCACAGTCCAAACACATGCATGTTTGGTTAATTGGGGATTCCAAATTAGCTGTAGGAGTGAATGTGTGCATGAATGGTTGTCTGCCTCTCTGTGTTATAGAAAGGGGACCTGTTCAAGGTGTACGCCGCTTCCCACGCTATGACAGCTGGGAGAAGTTCCAGATTCATGCGACTCTAAATTGGATAAGAGGTTAAGAAAATGGGGGGGATGGATGGAATATTTTAATGACTTCATTGCCTGATAAAGTAGAAGTTTCTTGCTCATTGTGATTTATGCAAAAGCGAAATGTCCAGTTTTTGTTTTGCACGTCTTGTAAAGCCTAATCTACTAGATGTTGTTCTTTGCTTTACACTCTTGCCGACGAAGGCTCTTCACCAGCTGATAGTGCTGACAGCTGTATTGACCGGAACAGGGCCTGTAATCCTGGAGGACCTATGGAGGAAACGATGGGGTTTCAATGCTGGAGCTGTTCCAGTGATCATCAGGGGGGTATTTGAGGCATTTAGACAATAATACAGATTAAGACCAAAGGGGACACAGAGAGTATAATGTCATGTGCTACTTGGAGCGTTGCAGTGAGATGTTGCTACACTCACTTACTGGACCACAGTGTGTACCTGGCTTCAGGACTTTTTGCACGGACAGAGACGTTAATCTTAGTGGTTAGAAGAAATGTGGAGGGATTGAGATGCTACCTAGGGTAGAACATTTCCGTGTCCTGGATAGTGAACTGCTAGCTGTTGGAATGCGTCCATATTACTTGCGAAGCGATTTTATCATTGCTGTAGCTGTTTGAATCTAGTTTGAATCGACACACTGTTTGGATTTTTTGGATTCCTCCATCAGCTGACGCAGAGGTCATCAAAATGACTGCGGCTGTAGTGAATGGCATCTCCACGACTTACTGCTGCCGACTTACTGCTTTCTCTAACATCTGTTTCAGCTCCGCTGCCACAGGGACAGCACCTTATATCACCACCCTCATTGATTTTATATTTAAGCTCCTTATTGTATCATTTAATTTTGATTGATTCACTTTTTGTGTTTTCTATTGATTTGATCTCCTTCTTTAGAGTAACTTTTTCCCTTTCTAAGCTGCTTTGTTCTGTCATGTTGTAGTCATTTTATTGAGCTGAGCAATGTTTCATGTTTTAGTTCAATAACTTCCTAGCTTTAGAATAAATTAAATATTTCTTATCATATCTGGCTATCCCATTTCCTGTGTACAGAGACCTCCTGGGGTCAGTAGATGAGCCATATGTAAATCACATTCATGGTATCATAACCTGTGCCTGTACCTGTGGAATCAACCCGCAGATTTGTAAAGACTTTTTTCTTTAAAGGACAAGGAATGTTAAATAAACCTTCGCTGTTTGCCTCAAATTTAAACAGTTTGTTTTAGAGTGAAGCACACATTAAAAATACAATGAAAGCTGTGAAATGTCAACTGCAAATCATGTTTTAGCACTGTATCTACTGTTAAAATCAGATAAAATGGACTTGCTTGGCTGATCCAATCACATACTCTAATTCCTTGTTCTCCTTGCGCTCCTTGTTCTCTTTCTTTTTTTCCCTACAAATTCGGCATGGCTTGAAAAAACGTGGGCACAGATTACAAGCTAGCCCGGCTCTACAGGGGCTCCAAAGAGATGGGCTAGCCATACTTCATGCTAAGCTGAGCAAATAGGCTGCTGGCTGTAGCCCTATATTTAAAGGATTAATATGAAAGTGCTAGAAATGTTCTTACCCAGCTCTTACCCATAGCGTCATAGTATTTCTTCACGCCACTTCAAGGCGCAACAGCCATGAGCATCTAATGACTGAGATTGTAAAGCAGACACTTCAATCCCCTGTCGGGTGACCTTAATGGACTGACAAGTTAGATGAGTTCAGAAACTTGTCAATATCAATAATGGACTTCCTCTCTGGCATTTTAGTATTAGTAGAAACAGAGTAGAGCCTGCTGGGATAGAACCTAAAGTTCTGCAGCATTTGTAGTATATAGAAATGCATTTCTTGCCAGCTAATAAAGACCTTCCGAAAACTACAAGTGTAACTGGAACTTTTACTCTTACTGTAATGTTTCAGTTGCCTTTTGTGTTGTGAAGGCTCAGTATGCTACATGAGCAGAGTGTTTTAAGTACAGTGATGACAGCTGTATGACAGATGTATGTATATGTGTGTGTGTGTGTATTCACCGGCCCACCCCTGTACACAGTCCTTTGCTTTTCCCCTTTGCATACTTCACGGCCTCCATCATTTCAACAACAGATGAGTTTTTCAGTGAATTTGACTCCAAACAGTGTTTAAACACCTGTGTGATGGCCGCTGTGACTATGACTCCTTCATTAGGTCCCAATCTCTGTTATTGAACGCCAGAAGATGAATTATCCAATGGCGAAAAAAATCAAAGGGTTTGAAATGGTAAATGGTACTCTACAGTGGCTTATAGAGGAAATCTATATTACAAATTGCCTTGGTGCACAGAAGCTGAACCTCAGATAGCGCTAGTCTTTTTCTCTATGTATGTCTTTGTATGCACAGTGCAAGTGTGTGTGAGAGAGTCTTGTTTGTTAGTGTTTTTCTGGTATGACGATAACGATTTGCATGTTAGTCAGTTTTGCTCTGCTCTTCCATGCATACCGCTCAGCACACACACACACACACACACACACACACACACACACATATGCACTGATACACACCCGATACACACTTCACTTAGTCCTGTCCCTCTGCATGAGTCCAGTTCAAATACAAATCAGGGTAAAAATGAGGCATGTTTTTGTGATTGATCAGATCATCCCTCTTTCCTTTTCCCTCTCCCTCACACTTATTCAGCCATACACACAACACACACAATCATAGTCATTAGTGTGTTTACCTCAACTTCTTTGAGCATGGAGTTAAAGATTTCAAACAGTTTTAATGAGAATTTGCAGAGAAGTTTCCAGATAGCAAAGTTTATAAGCATGTTTTCATGCTCTTAAACTTTTTTTAGTTACCCAAATATCTTTACAACTATTGATGTCATCTGTACAAATACAATTAGACAGTGGATTTTAATCACTCGGAGTCAGTGGGGTGCTTGCCTAGTGATTACAGAGAGAAGCCCAGTTCCTTGTTAATATCCTTGAGAAAAACACAGAATTACAAAAAAAAAAAAAAGGAACAAAGCGTCATCTGCTCCTTCTACCTCCTGCTACCACATTTTTTTCACAATGAATCATTAGGCAGTATTCAGCTGCCTAAAAATCCTGTTATGAAATTGTTTTTTGGGGGGTGAAATACACAAAATACATCTTAATCTGCAAAAAATACTTTTTAGAATGTGTAACAGCAACAGTTGTGTCAATCTGTAGGAATGCACAATATCAATTTAAGTTGTGAGAAGGTGTGTTGAATCATATCAATATAATGTGCAGTTAGGTCCATATAGTTGTTTTAAAAAATTGCCAAATCATAATCATATAATAGTTAAATGACTAAAGTTGGCATCAAGTGAATTAACCACTGAGGAAATGTAATTGGCGCTGTCATAGGGCAAGGGGTGGGTTACAGCCCGGACAGGTCCCCAGTCCATCACAGGGCTAACACAGAGAGACAGACCACCGTTCATGCTCACATTCACACCTACGGCCAATTTGTAATCGCCAATTAGCCTCACATGCATGTCTTTGCGGTGTGGGAGGTGACAGTGCTAAACACTGCATCATCCAAGCTGATATTGCCCTGCAAGAAAATCCAGACCTGCTCTGCAACAGTATTCATTGGACACATAAAAACTAAGATGAAGTTGGCGGGAAGTATGGAGAAGGCTTAGAAGTATACATCTTCATCCATAGAGTATCTTGGAAGCAGTGTGACACACTGACATACATATCATCCAGCAGCACTGGATCACTGCTGTTTATTGACGATGTGGCAGAAGACAGAAGTGTATAAGGATACGCTTTCTGCTTGGATTCAGCTGTATGTGAACGAAGTTGACTAGACGGCATTTCAAAGGACAGATGGACAGTGGCTCAGAACATACACTAAAAGAAAACCAGGAGTTTTTGAAGGTAAAGAACTGGAATATTCTGCACTAGCAGAGTCATGTGAACTAAATCCAGCTGAGCTGCGTTTTACTTGCTGAAGACAGAAGTAAAGGCAGAACGACCAGTGAACAGCACAGACAACAGTAGTGAAGGCCTGGCAAATATGTTTAGTGATGCCTATTAGTTGCGTTAACACAATAGTTTCATTTGACTCCTAGAATTAAGGCCATATTAATCATGTAAGTGTGATTATATATGATTATTATATATTTAAATATGTTTTTGTAAATTTGTGGACCTAAGTGTATATTAGAGATTTTCCATCAAATCGTGTCATCAGGTACTCTTGGGTTCTCATCCCAGAGCATCAAATACTGCCATACTGTCAGTTGCTGGCGTCAGGTATGCACACAGGTGTCTTTGGCATCACTGCCTTGGCACACCAGCAATGGCAACACTGGACATGGAGAAAAGAAGTTCCTCTTCTAAAAAGTAACAAAGTCCACATTTGGAGGCTGGTGGGTTGGCTGTGGATTAGGTCATAATTTTGTCAACAGGGGACAGTGTGTTGTATCCCATTAAGAAGCTTCATGTTTACACTTTGTTTTTACTTTCACTTTCACTCAGTAGGTCACAAAGAAAGATTTTGTTTAGGTCTAGATGCTAAACACATTTTCTTTAGATTTGCGAAAAGATTCTGGTTTGACAAAACGGCGGTATTTAGTGGGTGCACGTTGCAAAAGAAGAGTGTGTTATATATTCGATTTTAGAGACGCTTGAGATGTTGTTCCCTGTAATGGTTGTAGCTGTTCACTGATCTCACTCATTATACCTGATAGAAGCCTCAAGCCTGGACTAATTAGCTTGGAACGACCTGCGGTAGATCATCATTTTGACACACAAACATGCACACTGACACACACGGTGAAATGAGGACAGACAAATGAAGCTCATTTGTTTAGCTGATGAATAAAGAGAAGTTGCCCAATTGTCTGACTGTTAAACCATGGAATGGACTTTGTATTTGCACAGTGTGTGTGTGCATGTGTGTCCCATCACCATCCCACACAGCTCATTAAGCTACACTGCTGTAATTCATTTGGGAGATCGAAAGGACAGTCAAGCAGGCAAAAACTAACCGTGCTTTTTTTTTTTTTTTTTCTTGTGTTGTCACTGTAACTTACCGTGTCCTTCTTAGCTGTCACGCAGTATCTTTCTTCACCAAAGAAAGCTGTATGTATGTGTTTCAATGCACTGAAACAAATGCAGAAACACCATGAAAAGTTCCTGCACAGGTTCATGGAGGTGACATATGGCATGACAAATTTAGTCTCCGACTGTAAGGAAGAGGGAATCAGAAATAGGCATATGGAAAGTTTTTTTTTCTCTTTGCTGTCACCTTTGGTTTTGTTTTATGGATAATGTGTTAGATTTCTTAAGCTTTTTCTTCTCCGAGCACAAAATAGGTATTTACCTTGTTAGTTATTCCAAAGCAGACTCACATCAGTCATAGCTCTTTTTTTCCCTGCTTTATATAGTTTGTCTCTCCGGTCAAGGTTTACAACACTTTTGAAAAGAGTGGAAATTAGTTTTTATGAATGACACATGACACTAACTTAACAGTGTCTAATTAATCAAATAAAAGTAAGGAAACATATTAATATTGCAATTATTCAAGGTTAACTTCTAATTATTTCACCCTGGCAACAAGGTTTAGCTCTGCTAAATTTGCCCTCACGGATTCCAAGAGTTGTGTTGTGTCACTCTATTAGAAGCCATTCATTGCGACCGGCTCTCACAGCACCATACATTATTCTTTCCCCATTTTGTGCGATTTTTGGCCTTTGTGCCCTTTTTGGATAGTGTGACAGTGAAGGTCAGACTCAAACCCGGGCCGCTGACTTTCAGGCTTAAGACACGTGGGCTCCTGCTTACACCGTGAGCTAATCTGGCACCTAGAGTTTGAAAGAGTGTTTTTTTTTTTTTTAGCAAATGCCATATCTTATGTAAATGACTGTGTCTGAGAGAAGATTATACCATAAACTGTGTTCTGTCATAGCCCCACATTACCGAGTCTTCGACTACCACACCGAACTAAGAGCATGCGAAAAGATTGGCCTTGGCTCATTTTATTTATTTATTTAGCTGGTGTGTGTGTGTGTGTGTGTGTGTGTGTGTGTGTGTGTGTGTGTGTGTGTGTGTGTGTGTGTCTTAGAAAAAAATCAAAAATATATAAAACTCTCTAACATAAAAAAAA